>DWPW01000484.1:0-11434 GCA_018252015.1 Astraptes brevicauda
ACCAGGGGGCGCTGCAGTAAACATTTGCGTGTGCAAACCTATGTTAGCATTTATCTCTAAATCGACTGATTCAATTTGGATACCGTTTTTAATAATGGCTTTTCAATTGATTAGTGAGAATTCTTAAATAGGTGTTACGGTGGTAAAACATTGGAATCACTGCAGAAATGTATTATATTTTAGTTACTACATATTTCATTATTCATGACTTTTGATTTGATTGGTGCATATTTGTAGATAGGTGTTACGGTAACTTACCAGGGGGCGCTCCAGTAAACATTTTTGTGTGCAAACCAACCACACCATTTATTTCCAAAACCACTGTTCCGAATTTAATGCGGTATTTCATGGATGGGTTTTGATTTGATTGGTGCATGTTTGCAGATAGGTATTACGATAGTAAATCATTAGAATCACTGCAGTAATATATTTTATTTTTGCTACTATATATTTTATTACAAAAAATCGACAGAACTCGATACTTAAGTATTTTGTAGACAGCTATTATATATATTATTACAAAACAAATCGATAGAACTCGATACTTAAGTATTTTGTAGACAGTGGTGATACAGAAACTATAAAAAATATAAAACAAAATTAAAAATAAAAAACCCACGACGGTTAAGATGTAATCGAAATTATTAATTATAAAGTAGTATTAAATAAGGATAAAATAATTTGAACAACCCTGACTTAAATAATTTATGTGATGAGAGACTAATTAATGTAAAAAGCTTTCATATAACTTGATTACATCTTTCACCGATTCGCACACATGAACAACAGAGTATTCCTTTTCATAGCACTTCCTTAGGTACTGATTTGGTTCTCGAAGATGCAGATGTGACAATAACACAGGTATTCAACTCCCTATAAACTCAATAAGAATCGCAAGAATCTCCGTCGAGGACTGCCAACAGTATTTTAAATTTCAACATAAATATAAATAAGTATACCAATAAAATATCTCTAAATTATTCACATTTCGTTAAAACTACAAAACTAGTTCATTTAATGGCAGCTCTCGACGTATTTTCTTGCGTTTATTATTAAGTTTATTACTTTATCCTTTTTCAATTACATTTAACCCGTCTTGGGTTTATTCAAAATTTTTAATTTTGTTTTTATTGCCAAAGATGTAAGAGGCAAATAAGATATGGTTTTATGTCAATTCACCAGTAGGATTATATTTTGTTTATATCGACATTTTTTTTTAATTCAAAGCCATCCTTTTGGTTGATTACAGATATCTAAAGCTTGGCCGTTTCGCATATCTGTTGAAAAGGCACCCTTACGGTAACATCTGGGCATACATCTTGACATGAGAGTATTATAATTTTCTATGTTCCTAATAACTTTCACAATGTGGAAAGAAGTATTTTACAGATCAGTTTACATTATTTGAATTATATCTGATATTTTTCTAGATAATAAAGCAAGTAGTATTATCGCAAGCATATCTTTTTACAATATCAAGTATTTTTATGCCAACATGGAATACGTGTGATAGAATAATTGTGATAGAATTTTACTTAGAAAAAGCAAGTTATAAAAACGAAGGTAGTTGAACCTATACCTGACAATATACTGGTTGTATTAATTATGTATCACACGCTTTAATTAATATAAATGTATGATATGTTTCAGGTACGTACGTCAGTCCACCCATACGCTAGACCACAGAAGGATGTAAGTTGTTATTCACAATAATGTTTATATTAACACAAATCATAATGTAATTTATTATCGTTTTATACTCACTTTTTTTTTCTTTGTTATTTGGTATGAAAACATACGAGCACAAGAATTATATCAATATTTCAAAGTACTTGCATACTTTTTCATATACATTTCGTAAGAGTTAATTCAAAATAAAGGTATAAATATTTTGTATTTCCAGTGATCTATTTCACGATTGTAATATACTTATTAAAATTAAAAGCATTATAATTAAAAGCATACTTGTTGAAAGTTTGATACATGAATTTAATTTTAATTTCAGCTATAAACTAGTTACATCTCATTTCATTTAAGCTATGTAATCTACTGAGGTTGAATGACACAAATCACTCAATTCCGTTCTCTAATAATGGTCGACACGAACACCGATTCGCGGTCAGTGGAAGCTTAAGAATAATTTATGATGCGATCCAGCTGTGAGAATTGTTGCCTCTCCAAATAATACCCGATAATTATTCCACGCTAATGATCAGAGAGTATTCAGAGAGCTCTGTTAACTTTCCTTTATTTGGAAATAATAATTAGTATTTTAGACCAACATTTAGCATCGCAAATATGGTATAACAAATATGAATCTTTAGTGACGTTAACGATTACGTACTACGTATATATTACAATGGCATTTTAAGAGAAATACAATCTATAAAAACGTTTTAAAACAAACTATCCACAAAGTTTTATGTGAAGAAATACCTATATAATTTTTATGTTAAAGGTGACTAATATCCCACTGAATATGGCTAATAAAATTGATAAGACATCCTCTCCGAGTGTTCGCGCTTCGTAGATCGAATTTCTTCTCGTACGCACGATTTACGACATTACTCTGTCGCACATACGAACACTTAATTGAAGGCAGCAGTGCGTGCCTTATTTTATAGTGCTCGCTATACTCAAGGACCAATTTGTGACACCCTAGTGATTCTGTTTAACAATCTGACGAAAGTATCATTAACATCAAACTAAAAATGAGTATCTCATTAGTGTAGTATTTCAACACCAATATTTTTCACAAAAAATGGATGAGCAGGCAGTTTTGAGATGAATTAATATCATGTTGCAAATTTCGAAAGAATCAGACTGTAAAAATATGGCGCAGCGTTCCGACTCACCGTTGAAAAGAGGGTTCCGAACGGATATATTAATTACGTTAGATTGTATACGCATCCGCGCGGAAATTAGAATCGCCGAATACGCTGATAAGTGACACGAAATTAAACTTGTCTCACCTAACACGATATTATTCACGAGTAAATGTAACATGTAAACGATCATGCACATCTATGAAGTTTCATTCGCCACTTTTGCACGGCGCAATCAATTTTCTCCCGAAGCGATCGTAACCTTTAAAATGAATGCCATACAATCATTTGTTTTTGAAGTACTGACCATATCTGACGTAAACTTTTCCTACGTCGCCGTCGGTCTTAGCAAAGAAATATAGCAAATCTTGAATCGTGCCCGTCTGCAATAATATATCTTTTAAATCCAATGGAAAAACAAGGAAATTTAGAATTATTGCATCGTTTTATAGCACCATTGTGAACACGCATAAAATTTATAGGCGCTAACGTCTCCACGACTCGCAATAAACAGTTAGCGGGCCGGTAACCCGGCGCTGGGGTATTTTAATATTTTTCTCTCGATAGACCTTTGCGTTTTTGAGTACTCGCAGCGGACACATTATTCGCAATTAAGATCTAGACAGCGTTTCGGGAACGTTGCTTTATCAAATATTAAAGCCGGTGCACCGGTACACGAACAAATCCTACGGCACATTTAATATTTTACTTAAAACGGTCTGTGGTTTCCGCCGGCGGAGTTTTCCTGCAACTTGGCGCCTAAGTTTTGCTTTACTGCACCCGGAGCGAAGCGCTACTATTAACTGATTTAGTTACAGAATAAATTATTGATACGCTGCTACAGTGGCTGTTTTTGTAAGACCGTTCAGCGTAAAGTTTCCCCTTTAAATTTGTTTCATCTACGATATTGCGAGTGCGGACTATTTTTTTACTGTCGGAAAGAAATACCTAATTAAAAGTAATTCTTTGAAACGTGTAATGAAAAGTATCTAACTACTTTTTGTATTGTAAACCCGAACGGTTTCTGTGGATTTATAAAAAGCAATTTGGTTCCAAAACGTCTTACTGCTTTATGAATAGGTACTACATATACTATACTATTAAAATACGGCATCACTATCTACTACTACATTTTATATCTAATATAAGTGCTGAAAAATTAACTACACTACACCTTTTGAGTTTTTCAGCTACATTTTCAATACAAAAGTGTTTACGTCGCGCGTCAGCCCGCAATTAAAACAAGGAAATATAAAAGAAAACCTTTATAGTCTCCCCACGTACATACTAAGCCAGTTATCTCACACATGGAAACGGCTACATTTTATTAGTGTGATGTTAATGCAGAAAGGAACCAGCGAAATTCATTTAAACAGTTTCACAAAGAGATTGTTTGAAACACGGAACGCGATACGAAATTGCAATGCAAAACTCGCTAACGTGTACAACTAAAACATTTTGTTAAATCGCGCCACTGCCACCGTCTCGCTTAAACTTATCCGCAGATGAATATTCCGATACCGGCACTCTCAAAATTCTCAACGCATAAATGAATCTAAACACATTCATTTTCTGTTACCTATAAAACTTGCATGTTAGTAGATAAATAAACACAAGAAATAAATTCAATCAATATAATTTTCTGATAGGCTAGTATTCTTAAAAATACGTACATACATAATATATGAACGAATTGATTTTGGTTCGGTCTGACCAAACTCAATACAAGAATATTTTTGATTTCGATATACACCTCAATGGGGTTTGCATCCGTGTAGGGTTCACTTAGAACTTGTACGTACCTAATTGACCTATCTTATAAAAGTGATGTAGCAAACAAGCAATCAGTCTAACTGATGGTACGTGGTCGCTACAACCCATGGGTATATGTAACCGGCTTTCTGAGAACAGGTGTTCTATCTGATTTCAATCACAGATACGTTACCGCTCTTGAGGATATTTAATATGGTCACCTCATAAGTCAGTCGGTATCCTATCTACCAAAATACAAGACCTGCTTACGCTAACAATGTCGATAGCCATGACACTGCTTGTCAGAACCTCTCAGTGGTACCTCCACACTTATTCCACCACCTTTAAAATTACCACCACCTCTATCCATGATACCAATCTCGCATCGATCCTCATGTTTTCTATTCAGCACAAAAGTTTTCCTCTAAAATGTTCCTCGGAAAATAGAGATACGAAAACACGAGCGAGATACGAAACGAGATACAAAATGCGAATTGCATTTTGCTAAAACACAGCTAACGCGAACAACAAACATTTCGTTAAATATCTCTCTGTCCCGCTCTCTATCGCAACTAGGAATCAACTTGTTTCTGATGAATATTCAAATAAAACAGGACACCGTGGCTAAATGAATTATTCTTAATGAAAATATACTAACGACTTAACTTCGCTCTGCATTGAATATTGCTGAAAGAGGTGTTAACTATTATTATGCGGGAAAATGCAGTTGCTTTATTTTCTTTTAAATGTAGAAATGCATTGGAATGATGCATTAAAGTAGATACAAGAGATAAGATGTAGATTAAATGTTCCAAATATAATTTGACCGTTTTTAACCCGGTGTAAAAGAGGGGGTAAGTTTTTTCAGTCGTATGTACCTACATATGTCCATTTCTTCGGCTCGGTCTACAGCCGATAACGGTTTGGTGGATTTTGAGGAATGGGGTATCGTTAGATTTGTTTTAATTGTCGTAGTGATATAGACCATATTATTTTAAAACAAGTTGAGAGCACGAAGTTTTTAATCATAAAAATATGGGTATCAAATGAAAGTTAGTAAACGGTAATTATTGTTATATAAAAATAATTCTCGCGTTAAAATTGGTGTTTTTCTTTGTGGATCTTTCGTTTTTCTCTCTTATAAGTTGCTTTGAATATAAAACTGTAAGTATAAAATTCTAAACATAGTCACTTACATAATATAAGGTATGTATACGATAATTGTCTAATAATAACGTTTGAAACTAAAAAGTTTTTGTTCACGTGTTCAAACGAAAGTAATCAAGAATAATAAGCAGCCTTTAAATACATTATCTCGAATATTCATACACGTGTTACTGATAAACAGTCAAAGCCCTGTCTCTTGTCAACGGACGCTTATTTTGGCATGATAGGTAAACAATATAATTTTATTACACGTGAAACCGTACAAAGTATATGTATTTTCTAGCAATTAAATTATAAAATATTCCATGAAAATTTTGTATCTTAATAGCTTACCTTGATACCAATTTAATATTGGGAGTTCCTCATGCTTATTACCCTACGGAGTGTTGATAGCTTTATATATTATATAGAGAGCTAAATATACCGCTATATTTAATGCTGGTAATAATGCTTGACATGTACTAAATCGCACTCCGCAAGCGTAATGGACATGCGGGGCCTAAATTCAATTCAATTTAACCCTTCAATAATTATTTTATTCTGAAAGCAGACCAGTCTACACAAATACTGATAGGTATACTAATAATTGTTCATACCAGAAAAAGTGGATAGATCTTCTTTCAAATGATTTAGAGCTATAAAATAGCAACATAGTTATATTTATCATAACAATAACGTATGTGTAGAATGTCGGCTCTATTGTATCACTTCCGAGAACGTGTAGGTATAATAATATTTAAAATTATTCATTTAATATAATCAGATAAGGTAATTAATCAAGATAATATAATTACTCAATGACAGGCGATATCTATCTAACATATCACTAATATGTCAGAGACCTGCGAGCGCTTCTAACTTGGCGAACTTATAAAAAGTGCTAAATGATCGCTCGTAGAGTCCTTGCCTGTAATAGTAATCACCTACATCTGTAATTGCAATAACATTCTGTGTCAACGTAACAGCAATGATGCATGTAACTACATACGTGTTTAACGATTAATACTCCTATCCACTGGTTAATGTGTCTGACATGTTTATCTGTAGTTTTAGACAATTTAGACAAGTTGACATAATTTATTTAGTTGGTATTTTGTGTTTTAGTAAGCAAAAGGTTTAGAAGACTTCGATATCGATAATAATTAGGTAGTGAAACCAGTAAGGTTGCATCGAGAAGGTATTACCGTCACGTCTATTCCTTGAAGCAGTTGCGTATGCGTTTTGTTTAAGAGAAAGTAGATTACGGTTGACCTAAATGATGGTCTTAATCCTCAGGAGTGGCCTATGTATTGCCATTGTATATGAGATTGTCAACAAGTGATATACTTATTCGAGGCGTTCCAACTTAATCCTCAGGAGTAGCAACGCATCTGTGGTCGATCTCGGGTAGAACTGTGATCTTATCTGGTGTTGAATATAGATGCCCATGGGCGGCAGTGCTCACTTACCATCAGGTGAGCTGCATGCTCGTTGCTATTTCCACAACATAAAACAAGTAAAACCTATGTTCCATGTGTAATCAGTTATAGAAATCCATGGGGTTCAGGGCACGTTTGATCTTCAATTCAAAAAAGAAGCGGTACCATCATTTAAATAATAAAAAATCACCGCCAACTTATCCTGGTGCTCATAATACTTAAACTAGAGCAAACCTGGAGTAGGTGTACACAACTACGAGATGCGGGTTAGTATGTTAGTATGCGGCCTATCCACTTGCCTATAGTTTATTGCCTGAAGGTCTTCGAGATAAATGCTTCTTCTAACAGTTTGTCCCCTAATGATTGTTTTTGTATATTATGAAAGTAGCAACCGAACATGGAGCGCACATGATGGTAAGTGGCCACTGCCGCCCATGGACATCTGTGATCACCCCAGATAAGATCACCGTCCTATCTGAGGTTGGCCACATATGCGTTGCTTCTTCGGAATACCTGAGAGGACATAGCTCGCTACCTCTGAGTGCTAAGTTGGAATACCTCGAATAAGTACCTATTTCTCTTTCCCCACACCCTTCAGACCAGAACACAGCAGCGCTGAACATTGCAGTTATTAAGTAGAAATAGGTGAGTTGGTGGTGTCGCCGGAGTGGAACTACAAGAGGTTCTACCACCTTAAGAATTTTAATAAATCCTAGAGCTGTTAAATAACGTATTGCAATAGCGCAAGTAACACACAATGCGTCTACTCAATAACTTTAACTTAGTACTAAAATTGCTAACTGTGATGTTCCATTAGTTTATAACAATTTAATCAATAACTGAAGTAGTTCCGTGATTCCGACGCGATGTTATTAAAATTATCGTCCCCAGCGACGCCCCGTAAAAGCCTATTTACTAACGTGCGAGAGTGTTAAATAAATTCACTTCAACGTAGCATCCTGCATAAAATTACTTCATACCTTTCCGGTCTTTGAACAGTAATAGGGGTGATGTTTTGCTTTGACACCAGTTGTTTGGAATTCTTGTGACAATTAAATGCTTGTTTGTAAACATAGACGCGATAACGCGAACGATATAGTTCACGGAACCCGCCATTCCTCGACCCATGGACGCCGAGATTCTTTGAAATCAATTTAATAGTCCCCTTTACAAATTCATAATTATTATTTTAGTCTCATATTCCACAATAGTAATACGCAAAGATTATTGTTGTCCTAATACCTAAGTATTAAGAATTAGACGATCGTGAATTTAGTAATGTAATACTATCTTTAAATACATTGTATTATGCTACCTATGTAACAGAAAATAAATATATATATATATATATTATGTCACGGAAATAGAAAACGGGCATGCAGACCACCTGGTGGACATCTCTGATCAACCCCAGATAAGATCATAGTCACATCTGAGGACGGCCACAGGTGCGTTGCCCTGAAGATTAGGTTGGAACGCCTCTAATAAGTATGTCTCCCTTACCACAAAATATACCACATATAATTATAATTAGATCTTTGTCGGTTTTTTCGATCTTAAAATATTTCCACTCTATAGCAAAAAATTGGTAGCCAAAAGGTAGCTAAAAATATATAAAGTCGCTATCGCTATAACCTCTTTAGCTTCCAAAAAAATTAAAATATTTACAAATAAATATTGGTATATCGACAAGCTCTGCAATTATACTGTAATTTAAAATTTAAATATGCAAAGAATAGTTTAATTTTATTTCTTCTCTCGCGTTATCTCTTCTCATTCCTTCTTATCTCATTCGATTTGATTTGATTTTATTTATTGAAGAATATCTTACTAGCTTCGTAGAATATTTATTCAAACTCCTCCCCATCTCTAAGAGATCGTTATCCTATAAGGTGCCCCATTCAACTTTACCGTGCTTTCATAGTAAACACGTTAGAAAAACCCACTCCATAATGGCGTGTACTACGAAACACGAGTCATCGTGATTCACGAATGTATGGTAATCATTAATGTACCTTACTCACTCAATTATAATAAGTTAATACATTAAAGTGGGGATTGAATTGTAATAGATGTTATTAAAGGGGGTCATGAGCCTCTTGATTTATGGGAGTTCGCAATTATTTCCCGGGTGAACTTTATAGACCTCCGTCTTCAGATAACATCAATGTAAAACAGTTGTGAGTTGTTCCAAACTTCTTTGGAACAAATCTTTTCTTTCCGTTATATAAGTAGGTACATAATATTACTACCGACACTTGTATTGTGATAATTAAAATTGTTAAAAGTAATATATACATTCAACATATAAAAAGTAATACAATTCTTTTAGTTTACTCTATAAACGGCTTTCACTTTATTCTCAATAATGCTTCGCAAACTTGCAGTAGCCACTGGTAAAGAAAAACAAGGAAATAATGTAACAGAACCTTTGTTCGAGTGTTCTCCATAAAGTTCTTAAAAGTGTTGAAAGTACACCAACCTGTTTTGCCCGTCGGGAGGATAATAGGGCCTTACCCTCCTCATTTTGAGAGGACACTCGCGCCCGCCAGGACAGTAAAGGGTTTCTTTTTTTATTTATATATACGAATTGAATCATAATAAATTTTCACTTATAATTTTTACTATCTCTGTAAGTAGTGCTGATTGTAGTAACATAAATTTTATTACAGCGACAAAAAATTGGTGATGAATCTATATTATTATGCTTGTAATCTTACTTATTAATATCATGAAACCTGCCAGAGTAAAAGCAATTCTGATATTCCTGGTTAATCCATTTGTAAACAATGAACACAATCCTGTGTAACGTCTCACAGGAACGGACAATAAGAGTTAGCTAGGGTAATCTGCAATGAGATAAATCCCAAATCATTTTGTTCTCACAATGGAACGGATGTCGTCAAGCTATCAAGCGGTCCGCGGGAAAGTTGTTTCCTCGGATGCTAAGTAATTTGTGTCGGCCCTCGTTAATTGCGGAAATAAGCAGATTAATTGTTTTCCTTTCGCCTACTACCCTTTTTCCTTTAAACCAGATTGATTGGCGGTAATTAATTGAATGGACGCCAGCCCTTATCAGTGAGCTATTCAACGACGGTAAGTAATTATAGAGTACGGCCATTGTGGTTAAATATACAAGTAATTGAATATTGATAATACAAGATTTTTTGTTGGATTTTAGTATATAATATCGTCCTTCAACCGATCCCAATTGTATAAGTAATTATAATATAACATGTGACTTTTAATTACTTTATAATTAATTATAACAACGATAGTAAAATAAAAAGAAATTGATCGCATACTAATACAGGAACTTAGGTAAGTAGGTATCCAATATACTTTATAATTAGTCTTATCTGGTTTTAAATTTTCATATGAACGACTGTTCTAAAATATAAACTGCACGAATATTTTACTGAACTTTGTTGTGTTTAGGCACGAGCCATATATTTTTGTATCTACGCAACGTAAAAGTTGGGATGAGCCATAACAGTAAATGTTGGAGCTTGGAATACCGCCTAACAATAGAGGGGACCGGTAGTAAAAAGATAAATATATCTGCAAAAGTCATAGCTTTAAAAATATGTATTGCAGAGTGCATTTGTCTTGTGTCGATGTATTTATAGGGGCGAGGCCTGCAGTAGGGTTGCCAGATTGGGAATCCTAAATGTCGAGTCTTAAAATAGCGAGGATTTTTTGTTTTGTCTAGACGAGAGGTTCAAGACGTGAATTTATATATAGATCTAACTACACTACACTACATACTACATGTGTGTATAGAACATTAAAATCAAATGCATTGATAGGTACTATAAAACAGACAGGTGCTATAAACATAATTTTGAAATTGACAGATGTCAATTTAGTGTCTGAGCTTTATCTATACATTTTACGAAAATACATTTTTTAGAAACAAACAACTCCTAAAATAGCAGTATACGAAACAGAATACATGATACACACCCACACAAACTTCGTTCATTAAAATCCTTAATTCGTGAACCTTGTCGGGCCGTGAGCGGTTGGGTCGAGCGCCGACCGTGAACCCAGAAGCCAGACCTAGCACGTTACAGACTAAAGTAAATTCTTGAATTGAGGTACTTATTCAACTGTACTATACGTATGTATTTAATACAAATATTCAGTAGTTACTTCAAGGCTCTTAATAACAGCAGTATTTTGATGGCTATGGTAAGGCAAATATAGTTCTACAATACTGTAGTGTACAGGCGTACGTGTTATATTATATATATCAATGTTGGCTCTATG
>DWPW01000485.1:0-11433 GCA_018252015.1 Astraptes brevicauda
TAAAACGTAGTAGTTAAGGTAGTAGAAGCCCTTGTGCTTCGATAAACCTATCTTTGCCATATAACAATGGTGTTAAACACGGCTGAGTTCTGGTCTGAAGGGTGTGGTAAGGGAAACATACTTATTCGAGGCGTTCCAGCTTATTCATTAGGACTGTGATCTGATCTGGGGTTGATTACAACAGATGTCAGTGGGCGGCAGTATCCACTTACCATCAGTTGGGATGCATGCTCGTTTGCTAATTCCAAAGCATATAAATAACGTAGACTGTCGAGATAGGTTCTTTAACCACCACCGGTTGGGAACCATCGTTCTAAATTAATTCATCTGAGTACGATTATCTATGTCTAAAAGGTATGTGGTATTAACTAGTAGGATAAACTAGACTCATATAGTATTCTTGTTAATATGTCAATGAGTATCTGGAAACATATCCTCGCTAGCTTTTCCTTTAATTGATTTGCTAATTTCATTATGATAACTGGATTCACTTATAGAATAACTAGCTTCGACGAACTTTGTTCCACCTCAGAGGCAATAAATAAGCAGATTTTAGATTTTATCAAGTTTTTTTTATTAGGAATAGGTCAAATTTTCAACCATGCTTAACCATAGGCGAATTACGTTTCAATGAATTCGTATAAAATACATATATTTGCAGTCTTTAATATTGAAATGATTTTATGTTTGTGAGTATAGTTTAATCTGCATATACATAAAACCATACAGAGTTCTTGTTATGGTTTTCTTATCTTTCACTATTACACAGAATAGCTTGAGGAAGGTCTACACATAGTTATGACATAATACATTGGTTTATCATACATTCAATGTAGGTAGTTATGGAAGTGAAGTCTATTGTGTTAAACATCTTGTGGCTACGTAGCGTTTATGCAGAAATAAATAGTAGCAATCATAATAGTATGGAGCTTTTATGAGCTGGAAAGTGAAACCGTGATGAAATATCCAACTCAATACTGCAAGTAGCGCCGTAATTTGGAGTGTGCAGATGACAATAATTATTAGCAATGACAATAAGCATTAGGATTTACGGTTTAAACACAAACACACAATACAGCGCCGCATCGGCGGTCCATGTTATGACGTCATATATATATATATATTTATATCGTAAATATATATATATATATATATATATCGTTTTGGTCCAATCGGGAAAGTCTACGACGTGCATCTTAAAAAACAAAGGAAAATTATGTTATGTGTCGAATATATTTCCATATTTCATACACATATTTGCAACTTATCAAAGGTATCATCTCAACCTTAAGCAACACTAACCTCGAATGCCTATTCGCATAATCGTTTGTGTAATGTTTACGTCACTCGGTGAAACCTTTAGACGTTATAGTTCGCGGAATAGCCTCACGAACCATTATGGTTAAAGTTCTTCTAAGTTGACTGTTTTTCTTATAAATGAGATGAATATTAATATTATGAAGGTTATTATTAAGGAACTTCCTTGAGAAAATAATATGGGATTTTTTTAAGTACCTAATGTGGTTACATTTGAACTCTTGATAATTAAGAAACAACAAACCAAATCATGTTTGGCGTGACGTAGACTTCTCGTCATTGATTTCATATTTTGTATTTCAACGGTCAATTCCGTTGTTGTGTAATACGGTACCGCGCAAATGAGTATGATCATATAAAATGACAGTTAATTCGAAATCAAACACGGACACTTCAATTTGATTTATTTGTGTAGATGTATAGACCACATTCCGCGAGCGCGTAGCAGCTCTACGAGTTGGCTACACTGGTATCATATTGCGTCGTCGGCACCCGACCGGAAATAGAAGGCATTATTCAATCAGTAGCCAAACTTCATTTGAATTTATTGTTTAATATCCACATTTAGGGGGCTTACACGGTGTAAGCTTATAAACATAAGTGTGTAGACACAGATAATTGCAAATTAGACGTTTATATATTAAATTCAAATATTTGTTTTTTTTTGTCTGCGTAAGTACCTATTTGTCTTGCCTTATAGAAAAGTTCGAAATAAAAATAAATAACAAAATTTAAGTATATAAATAACCATTATAAGTTTATTATTTATAAGTTATATTATTTAAATTGCGCAACTTATGTAAATAAATAAATAAAAGCATTAATCGGTTGCGGTTGCACTACGATACGCGATTTCTAAAAATAAATACCAAAAATACAAATTAAATATTTCCCCAAACACGAAACGCCAACACGAGCAGTAGGTTAGTCTACAAACAACAGCAAAATAATTAACACAAACATCACAGCTTTCCTCCGGCGAGCCGTGGAAACGGTGAAGCAAAAACGTTTGGATTTTCCTTCAGATTGATAGAAATTAGTAGTGAACGTGTTAATGACGGTTCGAATGGCCGTCGGTGTGTATTTATGTCGGCCAGCGCTAGCACAGTAATTTCGTGGAAGCGGTCAACGACGCGCCATTGGCGCCAGGAGGTGGCGCCCGGTCGGGCATTCGCGACGCTCGATTTTTTCTCTCCCCGCATCACATGTATCGCGATAGTGCATCGCGACTTTCATGCATTCCTTCATACCAATTAATAAAATCGCACGTTTGCATTCTTTCACACGCCACGTGCTCGGATACGTTTAACAGTATTTTCGTTTTGGTCAGTTACGTACATTTAAATTTGTTACACTTTGATTTTTTTTTTTTTTATTCTTATTTATTTTTATTTGGGAAACATACAATACAATATAACACTTATAAACAGGTTTTAAATTTAGGGCACATATCAGTAAAGTTCCACTAATAGCATGTATGTATCTGTATGGTATACAGAAATACATTTATACTAATGTAGTATAATTTAGTTTACCTTATTATGTAAAGTAAAAGTAATAAAGTAACTAATAAAATAACCTTAGAGTAGCGGAATTTTACCGTGAAAAATGTTTACTGCTCGCACTTTCTATTAATACAATTGAAAACAGTTTTTATCGTAACAGATCTTTTCAAACGACAGAATTAGTTTGACAACAGTATTTAAATTACCGATGAATCACGAATCGCGTCGTGATCTGCGTTTATTGTTACGACGCTCATAATGTGTGGCCTCGACAAGCATAGAGTTAGTTAACCGAACCATTTTATCCTTCCATTAACTGATATACTTTATTCGACGAAGGATATACTTTATTTTTTTTCTCTCTATTCAATGCACTTTTTTACGTGCGTATTATTCAAGTAAAACAATACAAAAACAAATAATTTGCTGAAGTTTTAGTTTTACAGCCTTTATATTTAAGAAACGAGAATATGTATTATTAATATTATTATACTAAACTATAAAATATTATCATGTAAATTAATGCATAATCTTGGTAATCTTTTATTTAATACAACAATGCTAGAAGTATCTTTCACGGACATGTAAAAGATTTGAGAAAGTGTTTTCGATGTAACAAATAAATTACCTTGATATCTATTAACTTACTAGGAATAGACAACGATTAGTTTTAAATAAAGTTTTGAAGTGACTAATAGTGGAATTTACCTATTTAGAAAGCTAGGCTTCTATTAAAGAAAGCAAGGTTTTTAGAAGTTTGATTATAGAATTAGCGCCTTTTTATAACTTATATAAGAGTTTTTAGAATTGGAAAAGTGGTTGGGGTTTTCACATGTCTAAGTGTCTAGATATTCTGCAAGAGTTCTTAATGTCGCGACTTATACGGTTACTCGATACATTGTAAAAGGGTAGTTACCAAGATTAATGAAAGCGTATCGACACATAGTTTATAAGGCCTTAGATGTTAGATATAAAATATTCATTAATTTACTCTTGTTGCTTGTTAATATTCCAATTTAATGGTATCATATAATGAGTATAGCTTGATGTATTTTTGTGAACTTCTGTACTCTCTACATAAATCAGCATCAAAGTTTGTATTTAAATTGCTCCCAAAACGCTAAGTCACGTGATAGACGTACTTCATGAAATCATGACGTCATCTACTTGTAAGTACTGAGCAAACTTACCTGTCAGCTGATATAAACAAAATTGCTGCTTACTGGCAGATTACATCACTCTAGATTCAGCCAATCCCGTGCGTTTTAAATCACGCGGTCAAGTATGGAAATTTAATTATATTATTATTGATTTATTAAAAGATCACAAATATTTTAAAATCTTTAATTTTAATCTAACAATAGATTGCTTACTTTTTTCTTGCTTTAATTTCAAAAATCCTTATTCTTATTATATGAAGTACCCACGTTCTCTAATCGAAAAATCTTGATATAAATAAGATTTTTTTCGAAAATAAAGCAAGCATTGACGACGTTGTGCTAACTAGACTAAAATTTTGGTAAACTTTATTCTATAAAATATAGGTTACATTAGTTACAGTTACAATAGGTACAATTTATTTCGGTGAATTGCCACATAAACTATGCCAACATGAGCGCCGACTTCAGTAAAATGTACAAAAGTAACATTTATTTAATTTGATTAAAATTATTTCTTACTTTTTAGTGACTTCGAAGTCGGTTTGATTTATTTGTTAAAATTTTTTTTATTAAACAGTCACATTCCATATCTATTAGCGGCTATGAAAATATTTCTCGTTATGACATCGCATGTTTTGGCATATAATTAAAATAAAATAAACAATACATTAAAGAATCGATATACCTTGAGATTCCTAAAACTTTGAATTAAACTTTATGCACGTTTTAGCGACTGCATTAATATTGCGATTGAATAATCGATTTTTCGTGTTAAGTTTTTGCTACATGAATCGTCCAAAAGCAATTTTGCTCAAACTAGTGCAGGGTTTTATTTAGTAAGATAGAAGTAGCAAACGAGCATGCAGTCTAGCTGATGTTAAGTTCTCAATAGTTTGTTTGACACTGATGAAATAGGTGTGCCACCACCTTCATGGCGTATAGAGTTCGATCATATTATTTAGCTTTCGAAAAGCAGATTAAGGGCATCAGCATACTAGCAGCATTTTAGCAACAGCGATCAAAGGTTAAACAAGATGATATCCCGTCATAAAATAAGCAACGAAATGTGTGCAAAAAGGTTCTAAGCTTTCGGTGTAACGTTGCTGCTATGTAAGCGGACGCTCGTTCGTTACATTGTATAGAGGCATCAAGTTCATTGATTGCCCCTTCGTTTTGAAGCGAGCACGCCAAGTCTATTTTTCTACAATCGTCCTACACCTGATATGTTAGTTTTTTTTTTAAAGTAGTACCTATTACATCTCCAGAAGATCTAGATGTGTTACACCGTGATTAGTGTTTTTTATTTATGATTGCATACACCCAACCTATTGCAACCCACGCTTTTATATTCTTTTTTTATAATTAGGAAGCATCAAACAAGCGTGCACTCCACCTGATGGAAAGTGGCCTTGCCACCCATAGCTATCTGTAGTCAACTCCAGATAAAATCAAAAGCCTACCTAAGGTTGACAACAGATACATTGCTACCCCTGAGGACTAAGTCGGAACGTCTCGAATAAGTATATATCCCTCCCTTTAGACGAGAACACAGCAACGCTTAACACTGTTATTATTAGGTACAAGTAGGTATATAGCGGTGATGCTGCCGGAGTCGTACCATAAAGGGTACCTTTATATAAGCACACAATTATGGCAATATTTCATATACGATCGGATGGGCTAGGGAAGAACATATAGGTAAGAAAAAATAAAAAGTAGTAATTCTGGTAGATCCAATTCATAAGACATCACTAAAATTTCCTTGCTTACTTGCAATACGTGCTTGCTTCCTCGCATGGTGATAGGCGATATACATTATGTATCAAGCCCGGTTAATGTACCTACATATTAACGCGCGCGAAGCCTCGGGTAAAAGTTAGTAATAAATAGTTCGCGGGTGGATATACATCAGAGTGCGGTTAGTTCGTCCAATTAAACAAAAAATATAATACAAAATATGTATGTTATTGTCCAATGAGTCAGCATAAATAATTTAAAATGAGAGCGTTCATAATGTAGCATAACATAAAATAAATTATTTTTGAATTTCTTATTTTCCGCCCTTGATTGATAACATTTTTGTAACGTAATTAAAAACGAATTTATTAATAACAATACAAATAAATTGTAAATAGATAGAGGTACCGTCACATTGATAAGAAATTTATAAACCTGTAGTAATTCTATATTATAAAATTGATTGTATGTAGGTACCTATTTGTTACACTACATAGTGTGGTAAGGGAGACATATTTATCCAAAACGTTCCAACTTAGTCCTCAGGGGTAGCAACGCATTTGTGGTCAACCTTAGGTAGGATTTTGATTTTATCTCATATTTATTACAGATATTCAGGGGTGACAGTAGCCACTTGCCATCAGGTGGACTGCATGCTCGTTTACTACTTCCAAACCATAAAAAAACTACTTTTTTCATAATATTTAATGCACAGACATATTTCTAGTGATGTGCAACTGTATACGAGTAAAACAATAGCACTCAGAGAAATTGCGATGACGGCGTTCCGTCCGAAGGGAATTTCGATTTAATGAAAACTGAAAATTATTATCGGCGTAATGTGCAATTTAATTTGCCTGTCGTAACGTTCTCCAAGTACGTCAATCTGCAGATTACTGTTTAAGAGGGTTCTAGACGCGAGCGTAGAAAGTTGTGGCGCGACTCAGCGGCGCCTGCGTATGTCCTGCACTCCGCATTCTCCTGTCCAAGCTTTAAAACACAACTAAAAAGCGCAAAATGTCTCCGTTCAGCTAAACAAAGTATATCGAGGTGCTTTGAGCACAGCGCTTCTAAAACTGCGTGTCGCCGTAGCTATGATGTCGTAGGACGTCTATTTGGAGATGCCCGTGACGTTTGACTATAAATAAGTACAGTGATTAAAATATTTTTTTAGCCTCGCTTAATACCTCTACCTGTATTCACGGATTGTGAGGAATTAAAATCAAGAAATAATTGGGAAGATTTCCTAAAAAAAAAAACAACTTCTCTACAACCTTTTAGAAACACTGTTCCATAAGATAGAGAAAATAGACAATTATCGCACACATCTAAGTGCGCACGCCTGTCCCGGCTAAGAATAAAACTCTAATGAATAGTTTGTTGCACCCAAACGCTGCCATTTCATAAAATGGACTACAAAGTCGCTGACGCACTTAAAAATTACCTCTTCGATTTTTGCGATTGTTGTAATTTTTATACAACCATTACCTATGCAAGTCAGCAAGTTTAGTATTTTCGTTTCTAAGTATACAACGCTAAAATCTGGCGTGGTTACATGTTGTTTTATTTGCAAATTATGATACATTTTTGTACCGAAATTGGAAATCTTTAAAAACAAGAGCTGATATTTTCCTGCCTAAATAATCTTCTGAATGAACACGTCATTATAATTTTGGAATTTTATGAGAAAACTTCAGTAGGCTTACAAATAAATCAAAATAGTAGATTAGTGAGATCATAAGAACTATGTATCGTTTATAAGTATTTGTTTTTTTTATATAAATAATCATCAATTTCCGTCTGTGCGTAGATATAGAAACAATATTTATCAGATAACGAACAAAATGTCTGATGAAAATTTAATAACATATAAAACGTTAGACTAGGTAATCTAATGCAAAGTAAATGTTTCTCGAGTTGAACGGACGTAAAAATACGTACTTATCTATTTGCGTCACATATAAATGAATCATTAAATAGGCAATATACATAATATATATAAACTTTACATAATCAATGATCATAATAATATTCGTCAAGTATTAGCAATTAGTACGGACGTGCGTCAATTTGTGACGAAAAAAAAAATAGAAACACACGTCAGTTCAGATCTCCTGAAGTAAAATGTAAAACCGATTAGTTGCATAATGATAAAAGTTGTATGAGAGTAGGAAAATACGTCGTTTGCCGGGTACGAATGAAATCAACACCACTTTTTTGCTGTCATAGTGTCGGCTAGAACTGTATGTCAAAAGTATTAAAATTATCTGACGGCAAAATTGACAACTTTTTTCGATGTATGACCACTAATCACTGAGTGTACGAGAGTATGAAAAATAAAAAATGTCAATTGTCATATACAAATGAAATCAACACCGTACATTTGTAGGCACTGAATCTTGATTGCCAACGACGTTAAAATCCTCTTATGTTACGAGGCTTATTTAATTTTACTAGTGAACCCATCACAATGGTCGAAATTCGACCTTAATTGAAAAAAATACATCCAAATAAAAAAACTTTTTATGAAGTTGTACTTTATTTCAATAAAATAAAATTAATTATAAGGAAAGTAAGGTTAAATTTGCTAAGCCGCATTTAAAAAGCAATAACGCATTTTTCGCCATAGACATCTGACATAGTTCACGATATTGTTTAACATTGTATTTTTATTGTTTTACTTTGTTCAATGTAATAATATATTTTGTAACACAAAGTTACACATAAATATTATCAATCAATAATCGTCTCTGAATGAAATTTAATGTATGCCTGATACCACACTCCTTTGTGCGCGCACTATTAAAAAGAGATGTGAAATTATCGCTTCACGTATTAATATATGAAAACATGGACACATAAAGCTATATGCAAGAATGGATTCTATCTAAATCGCCGTAAATATAAGAAATTAACACCGTATATTTCCTGTCATCATTTATCTATTTCAAATCTGTGACAGAACTGAAAAGTATAAAAATCGACGGCGTTCTTATCATTTTTGACTGCACTTTTTTTATCTGAATGCGCAAAGGGAAGCTTGGATTAAAGTCTTTGTTCAAACACGCAAGATATAGGGCTTCTACGAAACATGCATCAGGATGACGTGTTTGTGTTAGAATCTGCACTGTCTCTTGGGATACCTATCATGCTTTTTTGCCTTCTTTTTAAATAAGTCATATTTGTTTAAGGAAAACGCTGATTTAATTCCAATATCATGTAGTCACCGTATACCTACAATTAGCTAAAAGTTGCCAATGATATCTAGGCAAATAAAATTGTACTTAGAAACATTCACTAGGTACATGTTATTTGTGAAATACAATTGTTAAAAACAATACGCGTCCGAGATATATTACGGCATTGTTGAAATAGCGCTAATCTTTCGCCACCCATAGTCTCAGAGGCATTACGAATACTAATCATAAAGAGAGGGAAAACGAGTCGGAGCGGGGTGAGGATTTCATGAAAGAAAAGCCTTAACCTACATTTCAAAATGATTACAAAGGAATGTCACGAAGTAGCAAAACATTGTTTGGATAATGGCGGTGTATAAACAATCGGCGGTGAGTGCGGTCGCGGCGCGGCGCGGCGGCGCGGGTCGATGAACGACCTAGCAGAGCTCCGAGGCTGCTTCCTCCGCGCCGCCTGGCGCCCCCGATCGCTCTACACTAGCGAATTAGGCTGGCTGTCCACCGGACTCGTGCGACTGAGATTAATTACTAGGAAAAATACACGGGCAACGTCGCTCGTCTAATTTTATATTTTACAGACCCACTTATATCTACAGACATTGAACGTGGCAGTCGCGTGCCGTGTCAGACCAAATCGTACTCGTATTAAATAAAAGTTATACTTAAATATTAATCTATATCTCCCACAAGCACAAAGAAGTCACGGAACATAACTGTCAAATTATTTATAGAAAAATGTGATTTCGTCTGCCAATGCACGTTCGGTGTTAAATTAAAGCTGAGAACAAGATACTTTAATATGTTGAAGATTAGGAAATGATACGCTGTACCGATGAGGATACAGAAAAATATAACCAGTTCTTTATAAAAGACATTCACATATTCGTTTGTCTTAAATATTTCATATTTCTTTTTACACCTCGCACCCAACGAGGAAAATTTAACATTCACCACTACGTTTTTGGGTCACATGTCTTAAACACGTTTCCCAAATTGAACCCATTAATCCACCAAATGCTAAAATGAAGTTTTTAAGACACGTGTGCGTATATTTTAAAAAGACTGATTACATAGCGCGATAATTAACATAATTTATATTCGGCTTCCATTTTTAATTTGCATGAACAGGATGTCGTGAATTTATTTTAATAAATTCCATGAATACTTTATATTCTGCCAAAACAGATAAGAAATAAAAACCGAGTCCTCCCGATGGTCATTGAAGCGTTATAAATGACCTAATATTTATAAAAAATGCGTTTTATTTATTATTGCGTTCGTAAATTTATTGAGCGACCTCACTTACACTTTTGCTGATAGGTTGTAACCGGACGTATCAATATCTAAGTGAGTAATAATAATTACATACATGCGAGCGGTCCGCGGTACACATACCAGTTTCGGCGTTGCAAAACTCTCACTCGCGGATGTCGCATCTCGCGCATGCGACGCTTCATTGCCAATAAATTGGCAGGTAGCAAAAAATATCATTTTCACTGTTCGTCGACGTTTCTAATGATCATATCTGGGTCAACGGAAATTTACGACGCGAGCGACCACTGAGAGCCTTTTACATCATTCCTCGGTCACCTGGCGGTACCAGGATCCGATCCGACCGGCATAGCGATACGGACGCTAATTGGCGGGATTTTTTGCTTTATATTATTTTCGAGCTGACAACTAAAAATATTTACCGATTCGCGATCACTTCAATATTAATTTGCAATGCAATGTCAGATCTGATTTCGTTTGATTTAAATTGGTAATTGAGATTAGCCGAGACTACTTCATGACACTTTGGTAGAAGGTGAAAATCTGTTGAATGACAGGCGCATTCGAGATTGTTAGATTGATATGTGCAAAACAAAAAACAAACCTGGGAATATAAGAGAAAGTATCGTTAAAACAACTTAGGAAACATGCAGTTAAAAATGATCAATAATAAAATCGGCGTGGGCGTCTGGCACGGTGCAGTGATAATTGAAAGTGCCATCACTTGCAGGCACTTCACTGAGACTGTACCAGATAGAATGTATGTCAAGTCGTTTTCACGGTCTTGGCGTTCGACTATACAAAATCGACCATGACATGGGTGCTTCGATAGTTGTGTGGGAGGATCTGCGTACTATCTGTTCAACTCAAAATTTGTAGCAGGGACACTTTGCACAGTTCTTAATTTTGTTTGCACAACAGTTTTATACGAACTGCGTCTGTTTTCAGTATCTCATGGCCGCTCTACATCAACACAAGCACGTGCACGTGTGTATGATAAATTATAATATTATTGTTTTTCTTATTACATCTCATCATTTCTGGGCAAGGTTAAACGACATTGTTTGACTTTTATAAAGTATTATAGTTTACACGACCCACGTGGCGCAGCAGACACCATATTGATGTGACACGTGGACGGTTCAGGACGAGATTTCCGACCTGACAGACATTTGCTGTAACACCTGCCACAAATTGTCCATTCACCCAGGGTTGACTGGCAGAAAATGCCATCAGGCATTAAGTTAT
>DWPW01000486.1:0-11433 GCA_018252015.1 Astraptes brevicauda
TTTGTAAATATTGTATATAGTTATAGTTTTAGTTAATTATGTTATTATTAAATTGTTTGAAAACATAGAAAAAAAAAAAAAAAAAAAACATAAAATTAACAACGAAGTGTACTTAAATTTTGTTACAGTAGTGGACCTGCCGCAATGGTCGAAATTATTGAAACTAAATGAAAAATTGATAAACCCAATTAAAGAATAGAGTTTTATAACTATGTATCTTTCAGGAAAGGTATTAGGAAAACATTCATTATAAGTAAAATGAGGCTATATGCTAAGCTTAAAAAGTGTAACCCTTTTAA
Source organism: Astraptes brevicauda (assembly GCA_018252015.1). Taxonomy (NCBI): domain Eukaryota; kingdom Metazoa; phylum Arthropoda; class Insecta; order Lepidoptera; family Hesperiidae; genus Astraptes; species Astraptes brevicauda. The sequence continues at coordinate 300 of DWPW01000486.1, forward strand.
AGGTTGTAGAACTCTCTATGGTTTGTCTCTGGCGGGACCACCGCCAAAACTATTTCTGCCTAATAACAGCAATATCAAGCTCTGCTTTGTTCTGGTCTGAAGGGTGTGGTAAGGGGGATATACTTATCCTTTTTTTTGGCATTCCAACTTAGTTCTCAGGGATAGCAACGCAACTGTGGTCGACCTCAGGTGGGACTGTGATCTTATCTGGGGTTGAATACAGATATCCATGGGCGGCAGTGGCCACTTACCACCAGGTGGACTGCATGCTCGTTTGCTCTTTCTATACATAAAAAATACGGATTCCGGATTCGATTTCTATTCTTATTAGGAGCAAGGTTCGAGGTTAAAATTACGTCCGAGTCACTATTTAGGAACTAAAGAATTTTAGTTGTGATTTGTTTAAAACCGGTTATTTTTTGATTGATTGATACAATTTAATGTAATGTTTGTTAAGCACTATACATGGAACTTATATTGAATGCCTTGTATACAAAAATCAAAAAAGTTCTTTAAAGGAACGTCATAATGCTGAATCACTGCGTCGGGGTTTAAAAGAATAAGATACGTTTTAAACACAATGATTCACACATTAATGTCATAAAGGGTATTCTTATAAAGCTTTATATACAATATACTAATTGGCAATTGATCCTACCCGTGAATTAACTGTTCTACGTATCACACAATATCTTTATAAGTACCTATTATGTATGACTCACAACTATAAAGTTAGGGTGTATAATAAAACCATAAAACTGTCCGCCCGTGCGTTTACTTCGAAAAGTTAAAGCAATAAAATAATTATTTTAGGATATCATATTTTTATGTGGACGCATATTAGCTCTCAAACTGCGCTCCATTTATGGTCAAAATGTTTGGAATTCAGTCATTTAATCCAATTGGCACAGTTTAGTTCTTTATAGCTCTATTGAATTTGCTTGAAAATTAAATAAGTATGTGTCGACATGTAGATTACGGAAAGATGCGATGAAAATATCAAATGTATCTCAGTAACTACTGGCCCAGAAAGCCGGTCTTTACTTAATCGCTTACTCATTTCCGTTGAGGTAAACAGGGCAATGCCACTTAAAACAAGGTCCAGGCATTTCCTTTCTTGACCACGAATCTATTGTAAGATAAGTTTATTAAAATTTATTACGTACTGTAACTACGTCTTATATATTTTTTTCTTATATATCTTTAAATGATTTAGTGAATTCGGAAATATTTGTACGCGATTTTCAACAAAGAGTTGTTTAAAATATTTCTTATCATTCTTCTATCTCGGTTTCTCTGAAAACACACTTTTAAACACCCTTTTCGGACTTCCGAAATACTTCAAAATAGGACAAATCCGTGCAAACCCGAACACCAGCCTACCTACAGAAACTATACGAATCATATAGTCCGAGGTCTATAGACAGAGCGATAGCGAATTTCCCTTCCGGCTATAGTCAGGGAGCTTTTAACACGGGTTACTAGTAGAACAATAAAATAGGCTTACGCGTCGATCTCTTTGAAGCGTTTAAATCCTTCGGCTGAACACGTGGGCTTACGGCGATATCCCGATACGATAGGTTTCACTTTACAAAGTGCAAATTGTTACATACTCCTTTTTGAAACCATCAAGGGACAGATCAATTCCTGAATCGAGAATGTTTTGTGTTTTAAAGGGTTTACGGCTCTTGTTTGTTTCAGATGAGTACATATGTTACATTTACACGTATTAACAGTGCTGCAAAGGAACCCTTTTTATGTTTCACTGCTGAGCATAGGCAGATAATATACATATTTAAGGGAGATAATTATATTTAAAAGAGGTCGGGAACATATTCGACCATGTTGTTCTAATGCAGATCGATGGAGGATTAACGGAGTTTATTTTATTACAGTTTTTAATACTATTAAAATGTGGACCCGAGGGTTGTCTAGAAGCGATTTATCTCCTATTTATGTCTTGTAACAGTTAGCGTAAGGAAGAAAGTCTGATACAAGGCGTTTTAACTTAGTCATCAGCATTGACGACTGCATTATATTAGATCGACCTCAGAATAATAGAACAGTAGGCCTACTTCTGTTCTATAGGAGGCCTAGAATATGGGCGGCAATGACGACTTAATATTAGGTAGGTTAAATACTCGCATTATTTAACCTACGTAATGTTAAGTGGCTTAAATTAAAACATCAGTCTCTGTATTATTATGTAGTGTAGTATATTAACAAAGAATCAGTCTAACACAAAGGCTGCACACATACAAACATAAGCATACACACGCTCGCAGATTACTTAGCCGCCGCTCCACCGCTGCAACTGCAATTAGTTCTTGCGTAAAAGAAAATCACTTCCTTTACTATACTGCCGGGGAAATTGTATAAAACCTTGGAGTTTCTATACTAATGAGGCTAATGTTGCGTTCATATTTAACTTTAAAACAATCAATTGTAAGAGAAAACAATGGTTTAAAAGTGATACTTTTAAATATCTGATAGGGATCTGGATATACAATTTAATGGTGTTAGGAAAAGCATTTTGAACTAAAAATCCTTTATTAAGTTTTTCCACCATTTTTACTATGGAAACACATTCACCAGGGATCGAACTTAAGAGTGTGTGAAACGGTAGATATGGAACCCACACAAGTCAACGAATTGTAAGATAAAATATATATCTTAAGGTAAATTATATAGGTATATTTTTTCTGATTGGCGCTACTTTTACTGAACTCTGTGAAAATAACTCTTCTGCTGACAGCGTCATAAATGGTGACAAATTATGATAAAAGAAGAAAATAAAAACAGTTTACGGACGTGTTTTTATTTGGAACTAGGTGGTGAGTACTGATTTACAAAATAATTTAACTACTTTTAGTTAATTTTCATAATTCGGTAAAGTCATATAAAATGGTCTACCAAACTTTGTCCTTACCGAGAATCTCTAAATACTTTGTTCACAAGTACTAAGTTCCTTAAACCAAAGTTAAGAGTCTAAGGCTTATTTCAAGTGTATGTGAAAACATATACATTCTGCTTACATTCTGTTTACTTAGTTCAAGGTAGAAATACCTAGGCATGGAACTGTTTTTTGCAAAATTGGATCTCTCAGAGCTACCTACGAAATCTTCATAATTTGAAAGACAGAAACTTTACAATTATAAAGACTAGGTAATAGAATATTCTGTTTACAGTTCAGCCTATCAAGTGATCACTATAGTTTATGTAAATATATAATCGTGTTCTATTGATTATAGATGCGTTACGAGTGTTGTGAACTATATTTGATGCTTATATTTGTATTTTTTACTGGAAAAACCCAAGGTGCGGCAGATCCTAAGATCTACTGGTTGATCCTAAAATTTAAATCTTAGCGGTAAAAGTCCGAAATTAACAAATATCATCGTTTATTTCAGACTTTACTACCATCAATTTGGTAAATCTTTGGTTTAACCACAGAGCTACGGTAGATGCAGAAATTTAAACACGTTTATACATGTTTGGCGTAAAGTCTCATACAATACATAGATTTACCAGGTATTGGACACATTAATATTAACATGTCATGTTATTACAGGCTTTTATAATTAAACGCGTTGCTCACTTAGTTTTTTTATGTTCCAACCAATCCTGTAGTTTTTTTTCCACGCGTTTTCATGAGCGTGCGCGCCCGCGTTTAATTCAGTGTGCGCGCGCGCGTTAAAATGAGCGTGCACGCACGCGTTTTAGAGAAAGTGCTGGCGCGATTTTGAGCGTGCCTACACTCTCACTCAAACGCGCACGGCATATGCTCAAATAATGGGTGCGTGCACGCCCACTCACGTACAGATTCATATGCCAGTGTACGCACACACACACACACACATAAATGTTATCGATTCATTAATTGTCAAGAAAATTCATCCTTATTCCTGAACCTAACATTTACCAAACTCAATTGATAAAAGCCCGAAAACGTATCTAATTATAAATTTCAGACTTTTACCAACCCATATTAGTAAATCTTAGGATCTACCGGCAAATCTTAAGACTGACCGCACTTCGGACCTTTACCTTATATACGAGTACATGAATCCACGTCAAAGCTAATATTTCTACTATTAATCAGAAATTAGCAGGAATAGTGACAGTGGTAATCCTGCAGTAAAACTACTGTTATTTCTACCAGCCCTTGCCGCGGAGCCTTCTGACACACAGTGAGTTCCGGGTTTGATCCCCGTCCAGAAAGATATATAAATGATGAATTTATATGTCTCTTCTGGGACCGGGTCTTTGTGTATTTATCTATGTGTGTCCACACACAAATACCCGAACAATGTCAACCACGGCATAGGAAAATTTCTAGTGTGGGGCGATTAGGGAAGAAAGCAAAAGCACTGCTTATTATTAGATTATATAATATTTACATTATTAGGAAGCTGTTAAATGAATCTATTAAGCTTCTAAACACAATAAACATACAAATACACTTTCCGTTCATAACATGACAAACTGGAACAAAACAAACAGATTGTGTACCTACAGTGTCACCGAAGTGGGATCTCTATCCGTGGCATTAGGATAATTTAGGCGTTGTTTATTGAGCCCTCCACTTTGAAACACTACATAGGACGCTATGTAGCATCGCACCCTCCATTGTTTCGGGATGATAAATTAGCGAAGCTTACCTGTCGCTAGGATTAGGTACCCTTGCAGACTATCGTCACCCCTCGGTACGTTTGTACCTTTTGAATTTTATTTGAATTTGATTATTTGATTAATTTATTTCTGAACAATGGAATGGAATGAACGTGTGTTTTGCCCTAATTGAAGTTGCGTCGTGTTTTGTATACCATGTCATTGTATATTTCTTTGATCGCTACTCTTTTGTGTATTGGAAAATATAATGCTTCTAATTTCCTTTTTTGCGTACGTCCATGTTTATATAGATTTTATAAACATTGAAAGATCTGCATGTAATATCTAAATAACATTGTTTTACTAAATGCATTTGAAAATTTAAATGGTACATATAACAAAAATGCTATTAAAAAAAATGTCGGTCTGTCTGTTTGGCAGAAGTAAACTTCTAAACAAATTCTCAACACTGCTATTATTAGGCAGAAATAGGTGAGGCGGTGCTGTCGTCGACTGTGGGCGTCGAATCGAAGAAAACGAGAATTATACAAATAAATGTGTAATTGTTTACTATCAAAAATTAAAGTGTTAGGACATTAAAATGTACAATTAATTAGTTTTATTGAAGTCGGTGTCAACCAAAATACATAGCTAACTACTCGAACACGAAATTAACTAACATAATCATACCAATAGGTAGGTACCTATTCACACGCAGACGCAGCACGATGTTGTCGCGAATGACCAAGATCCATGGCACTAGATCGAAATATCTGCAAATTAATAAAACGTATTGTGAGTACTCGTTACATATTAAAACATTGAAAAGAATAAAACGTTTTTAAGTTAGGACACTTCGATCAGAGTTATCTAAATTAAAAGTATTAAGAGCTTGTCAAAATAGTTAAAACTGAATTTATATTACTTCTGCGTGGGCGAAGCCGTGAGAAACAGTTAGTACTGTATAATATTCTTTTGCAAATAAAATAGAGACGAAAGCAGCAATGCACGTGCACTCTAACATTTAGTGGATCTACTGTTTACTCCACAATATTATGGTACCATTGCATTGATGGCGCCAGATAAATATATATTGCTACTAAACTTATTATGTAACGAAAGTGCTTAGCGGTAAGTACTGTGTTTCAGTTTGAAGTAGATAGGAAGGTAGATACACTTAGACGAAGGGTTCCAACTGAAATTCTTAGCAAAACAATTCTAACCTACCTAGGGTAGGACTTCAATTCTATTTAAGGTTGATTACGGATGACAAAATATAATAACACAATCAGTTTCATGTAAACTAAGTTTAATGTTCTTTAAAATTCAAAATAAGTTTATCGGTTCGTATAAATTTTCGATGAGATAAATTAATCATTTTCTTACGAATCAGCTTATCCACGGTATATTATCAATATATATTTTGTTCATAATTTTCTTCTTATTAAGAACAAAGGCCGTTCACGTCAATGGGTATCAGTTTCATATTTCAAAAGACAGAACTTATAACAAAAGGTTGAGCTTTTAGCGGTGCGTATGAAGTTAAGATCGAATTTTTAGTAAAATTAAACAAATAATATTAAATATATATATATTTAAGCTTTAGTTTTAAGTTGTTACATCATTTCATGGCATTATAACGATCGGAGTCAAATCTTACGTTTCATTGTCGCGGTTTCCTATGTTATGAGTGTTCAAGTGTGAAGGGGTGATGTAAATGCTATTTTTAATGTATTAAAATAAACGATATATGTACTTTAAGTTGTAATTAAGGGGTACTAATATAAATCTTATTTAAGTTTTCCTACTTTTAATAGGAGTTCGAGTTTAGGTTCAATTAATCTTTAGGGGTAGTAACACATTTAATATCAAGATTAATACGATAGTTGGAATGTGTTACGGAGTATTCTCACTTTGAATCAGGTGGATTGTAGGTACATAAAAATGGTCACAAAAACTCATTTAGTAAAATGAGAACACAATACATACAGAAGATAGGTACATAATTTTTAAAATTGTAACTAAACACGTTTACACAGAGACGACGCGTAATATTATATCCAATAAATTATCCGATCCATAAATAATAAGCACTAAAAAATGATTTATATTGTTCATGTTTATGAATCTTTTATGTCTGTTGGCTGATTAATATTTTGTTCGAACTGATTCAAGGAATGACTCAAAGAATTTTTAATCAGTCTTTTTGCTTTCATGCATAGGCCGCTCTGGCCCAATAAGTACATGTAGAGGCTTTAGCGCGCGAAACTCGACGTAGCGCTAATTAAAATATTTTTATTTACATCAGCAATAACCTATATTCAATGAACATAAATATTATTGGTACCAATAGAGTGGTTATGATGGTAAGAAGTGAATGTAAGAATCCTAACTGTAAGTGTTGTAATAAAAACAAACCGTTACCCAAATAAACCTCAGTAAAGGATTTCAGTAACACGGCGAGACGTAAGGGCAGTGTAATATAAATAAAACATTATTATCGTCAATAACCACTGGAATTCAATACATGAACCGTAAAAGTATGCTCAGTGACATTTATATCTGGAGTATATAATATGGTAATAAGATGGTATTATGAGCAACCTAACTTGGGAGGTCCGGGATTCATATACTAGCCATACATCTTTGTGATATATCGATAAAATTAAATATCAACTATTTTAGGAATTCCACATGTAGGTATGTAAATTTTCTGAAATCATGAACATGTGAAATTTGTCAATTAACATTTTATAAAATGTCGATGATGATTGATGAAAATACGCTAAACATATTTATTTTATATGTGTACCTTTTCACAATAAAAGCTGGAACATTCTAAATTAATATTCTTAAAGAAATATAATCCGTAGTTACGTTTGTTGTATTACAGTATAATTATTTTTGAGAAGCAAGGAGAAATTATCAGAGTTGTGATGGTTAAAATACTTAGCGTAACAAACACTACATCTCACTTACAGTCAAATTTTAATAGAGTTAGTTTGTCAGTAATGATATTAATGTTAGGTTTTTCATACGTTATTTAGGGTTGAATATCGTATTTTTTTTTCTTATGACAATGTTCAATGTTGGTATTATTTTTAAGGGTAAATGCAGAATAAATATGTCCTTAATGTTTTTTAGCCCAATTTTAATTTTTCTACTTCTATGTATATTCTGATTTGAAAGATGCAATAAGGGACACATAGTTATCCGAGACGTTTCAATTTAGTCCTAAGTGACTGCAACGTTTCTGTGGTCAAAGTTATATATGATTTTGATCTTATCTGGGGTTGATTACAGATCCAGGGGTGGCCACATACCGTCAAATGGACTGCATGGTCGTTTGCTACTTACAAACTATAAAAAATACCCTTAGATGACTTACTTGGACTTTATATAATCGTTTTAAGCTCACTGATTCCGTGTACATAAAGGAAGCAATAAGGTAATATGAAAATATGTACTTTATTCTCTCTTATAGCTTAGATATTTGCGAAGTTTATCTTAAGATTTCTGGAATTGTCCTACTTTATTATTGTTTCATTCACTTAACAATACACTTTCACGCGAAATTAATGATTATACCTCAACATAAGCCTCATTGTTGTTACTTATATTTATCGACATCCAATAACAATAAATTAATCTCAAGGTTGGAGAACCCTTTGAGGTTCGATTCTGGCGGCACCACCGCCACACCTATTTCTGGCTAATAAGAGCAGTGTTAAGCGCTGCTGTGTTCTGGCTTGAAGGAAGACATACTTATTCGAGGCGTTCCAACTTAGCCCTCAGGGGTAGCAACGCTTCTGTGGCTGACCTCAGGTAGGACTGTGATCTTTTCAGGAGTTGATTACTTATGTCTATGGGCAGCAGTGGCCATTTACCATCAGGTGGGCTGCGAGCTCGTTTGCTATTTTCATAACATAAAAAAACCTAAATGTTACCCGTAAGATAGTAATGCTGTAACTATTGTTGTACTTTAGGAAATTAGTTCATCACCATTTTATCTAGTATTCGCAGTGTAAACAATTATGTCTCACTTATCGCCGCGTCGCGTCGAGTTTTTGTCGTCATTTGAGTTATGACGTCGACGACAGTTATCGCGACGATAAATCACAGCCTCCAGCCGACAGCTTCAGCCGAGAGCCAAATATTATCGGTAACGACCTTCTGCAAAACCTTCGCGAGAATGTTTTTCAGGACAAGACAAAGACGTGGAGTTCTATAGATATTTGCATCGTAGTGTATGTAAAATGTTTTCTTGTAATAATTGCTTTGATTGTAAAAATAAATTGTAAATATCTGATTCCACCTGCCTTTATTTGGCTACCGTGATGCAGTTTGGTTTTATGTTATTGGCGTTAGAAATTAAAAATATGAGAAATAATTGTCAGAAATAAAATAATATTTTTAGGAGATAAAAAGTCGATGATAATGATAATAACATATGTTATTAGTTATCGATACGTCTGCCTTTTACCGTGATCTAACTCTTCAGTCAGTTTAAAAAGTAGTAATTTCCTAGTTTTTAGGAAATATAGTCTAAAAAAACTAGTTGATTACTGCATGTTTTATTTGAACCAATTCTCATTAATAAAACAAAAGGACAATAAATAATGCATTGCAAAATAGACAATGCAATTGATTTTAACAGCTTTGAATAAATTCATTTATTGTAAATTGTTACATAACTGACGTCAGACAAAGCAGGTAATCCAATTTGGCACAAGGAGATACATCTGTACTGTAGTACCTATTTCAAGTTTTCAGTTCGAGTGGCAAGGCTATCCGATACAATTCTTGGCACCAAAAGACAAGACTTTTCACCTAATTCGATAAGTTATTTCGATTCTTCATTCCTATTTGCAGATATCAATTGCTTTATTTCATTGTGAATAATTTTTGGCCCATATTCAAATGTTCGACCTATGTATGAGGTAAAGATGAAATTGTTCGAAAACTGTTCATCTTTCAACTATGATAAAATAATGCAAACACCGCAGTTGTTACTTTCTCTATGCATAGTGTTAGCTTAACCCATGAATATATTATTCGAGCGACTACGTACATCTCCATAAAAACGAAAGTATTTTAACTGAAAAATTCTTTTCTTTACGCTTGATATCTTTTGTGCTATCAGAACATACAAGAATGCACGAATTAAAAGCTTTCCTAACAAAGAATAGAAAACACCTTTTGTGCGACTGTCAACATACACAGAAAGTACGGATTAAAAGTTTTCTAGCAAGGCATAGGACGGAGCTAGGTTCTTTAGGCCTATTGTTGTAAGACGGATGGCAAATTAAAACCTTCGGCGGCCTGACGGGTCCCGGATCACGTGATCGAGTATGAAAAAGTGCGCGCCAGATTACAATCCGATCTCAGGAGCAGGCCATCCATCAATGTTTCGATGCGAGATTAGCAGTGGGCATATTGCACAAACAAGTGTGATGTATCCATGTTTCCAATTTTAATATGTAATGAGATTGTGTTTTACATTTTCATAAACAAATTATTACGTAGGTATATTTACCCATTCGATAATAACGCAGTTAAGAGTTGCGTCTAAATGTCGAATATGTTTATTCGTTTATATTTAACTTTCCAGTAACAGCATAATTAATCCCCCGCTGCTCCTGGTATTTAAGCACACAAATATCATTCCCCACCGCGGTCCTGCAAAGGGCAAATTAAATCATATACCGGGCGTCTCAATTATTTGAAAAGCGCGGCACATCCACAGACGCAAAAAGAATGGTGGCGCTGGTCCTTTGAAAAGCCCATCGGGGGCGCTCTCAAAGCTGTCACTCCCAGAAGTACACTCCACTAGGAGCATAAACATCGAGATGCGCGTTAACGGTTTGGTAGTTATACAACGATGCTCGTATGCGATAAACTGGAAATCGGACCTCAGTAAAGTTGCAATGTACATAGCTCGTAGCTGTGTAGCGACGTTGTCGCTGCGTATTCGAGAACAGGCGCCGTGGTGGCTGGCGCGGCGCGCCTGCGTAGAAAATCTCACCCTATTGGTTTATGGTGACGTCATCGGGGTGAACCCGTAGGTCTGAGTGTCACTAACAGTCACCCCGCAGCGGCCGTAAGGTTATCTCGTGACTGCCGTGTCGTCACGAAAACAAACGTTCTAGTTGCTGTTCTTGTTAGAGACAAGTAGTGATAAACATTGTAGAATATTGTGTGATAACGCTGAGTGCATGGTTGGTGCTAGTACGTATTATTGGTATCCAGGCACCGCTGCAGCATTCAGGTAAGGTTACGTATGTTGTTTACTGTTGTGTTCGCGTCAATGTACGGAATGATGACTTGTACCCGCCTGCCACAGGCTGTTCCGTGTTTTCTAGTATTTTGAAAATGTTTTCCTCTTTTTACGCTGACACAAAGTTACGCTCGGGTAAATTTTAAAATCCTTCATATTTTGCGTCGTCGTGACTGAATATCGTTAGTAAGTTTTTGGATAGATTTTTCGCCGGGTTTATTAAAAATGTATACGTGCAAAATAAAC
>DWPW01000487.1:0-11430 GCA_018252015.1 Astraptes brevicauda
GCGAGGGGACCACCCCCTATTGAACCTTATAGACTTAGGAAGTTTTAGACTTGGAAAATGTTTGACATATTTATTCTAAAATTAATTCATAAATATTTATTATATAAACTTAAATTTGCAGAGATGTTTAAAAAATACCTCACACAAACCAGTCGCATGCTCATTAGTGCTCACGTACTTACTCATGAGCGTACTCATGAGCGTACTAAATTATTTAAATTGTTGAGTAGGTACCTAGGTACCACTTAGCCAAATCTAACAAAATTGTCTTCCAATAAACAAAGGGCTTGTTTATATTAGACAAATATTGATAAGTGTGTTTATTTATTGTTTAGTTATAAATTATATTTAAGGTACAACTTCTATAAGTTCTCTTACAGTTTTACTTTACGCGATTATGTTATTTTTATAGTTAACGCACAATTTGTCTTTTACATAAGATAACACCTATAATCCTAGAAGGAAATTAACGAAAATCATGTATCTCTTTCAAGTTACAAATGAACACGATAAGTAACTATTTATGTATGACATTTTTGCTAATTAATTATCCAAACTTAAGGGTCGTGAAACTATGCGACCAATTTCAACTGTTATAAAGTTTATTAAATAACAGTCCACAAATACGCTGCGATATTACAACCCAATTCAAGTCGTGGCATCTAAAATTTCATCGTGAAAGTTGAGTTCTGTTGGCAAAAGTTTTCAGTTCCCGACATTTTAATACCCGAGTCGTCACACTTGAATAGGCCTAGTACAGTGGCACCCAAAGTGTGGATTTTAACTCTCTGGGAGTCACAAAGCCTTTATAAGTGAACCATGGAGCGGAGCGTAGCGATTTTTCCATAAAAAACAATGTAAAGTTGCCAACGTATTTCTTCATATTGTAACATCAAAATGTTAATAATAAACATAGTATTTGTACGCAAACAATTATGTATTTAACGGTATCTAGTTACAAAAATAAATAACCATTTTCTAAGTTATTAATATTGGTAAGAGAAACAACGGAGCGCAGGGGGTAACGAATATTTCGCATAGTAAGGGGTTTATGACACAAAAAAGATTGAGAAGCACTGGCCTAGTACATTATCTGTGTCCAGGGGGGTGCGACCCGCCGGACGGGGTGGGCTTCCGGCCGCTGTCTCCGTCTCATCAGGCCTATCTTGGAGCCGTCCGCAAATTAAATAGTAACGTGTCCACATGGGTACTTAGCTTTAGCTATTCAATGGATTGTCATGTATAGGTATGAATTGGGGCATTCGGCGTATGGTTTTCTGTAAGTGGGTTGCGTAAGTTGACTTATTCGTGATCATTCATCGATATTATTTGTGTAGTAAGTAGCTGATGTATATAAATAGTTTAGTAGTTGAAAAATACTTTCTAGTAAGCAGCAGCAATAAATAAATAAGTCGTTTTCTTACTTATTTTCTTGTAATAGATATTTATCCTCTAAACGTCTGACTATCTATTTACTTAGGTACTTATAAGTACTTATAATCGAAATTTAAACTTACGGACTGTATGATATGAATAATTTAATGATTTAAATATATTTGATGCGATATTTGTCGAAAAGTTTATTAGAATAAAATCCATAAGTATAATATTGTTTCATATTTAGGAAATGTAAAGGTAGGTATCGTAAGTGCTCTATTATATTTGAAAAACACTTTTGCTAAATAGGTACAATAGAAAAATCCTAATTACTTTAAAATTAGACCATAAATTACTATACATAGGTATGTATTACATAGGTAGGTATTACATAGGTATGTAGATACGTATCTAACATTGCATGAAATATTAGCATTAGTATTATTGGCACGGTACATTACAATTATTTATAATCTAAATTGATACTAGAAAATTACCATCAAATACAGTCTGCGGTCACAATGTGATAGATGTCAGTTATAGAATTTGTTGTTAACTAAATATAAAATGCCTTGTTGTTCTACAAGCGAGTTGTAGGCGATAAATTATCATAACTAAATTTAATAAATAATAATTAGATATAATTTATTTCAGTATCAATATACGATTTGATGAGTGTATCGTACAACGGTTGCGTATAGATCGTAATATAACATCTTGCGTGCTATGCGTTCCAGGTTCAAATCGCTGCCGGGTTGACAACATATGAAATAAAAGTTATAAAATAAAAGCCGAGTTGACAACATATTTTTAAAGGTGGTAGAACTCTTTGTGGTTGTGGTTTCCGGCGGCACCACCGCCACACCTATTCCTGCCTAATAATAGCAGTGTTAAGCGCTGCTATGTTTTGGTTTGAAGGGTGTGGTAAGGGAGACTTATTCTAGGCGTTCCAACTTAGTCCTCAGGGATAGCAACGCACCTGTGGCCGACCTCAGATGGGACTATGATCTTATCTGGGGTAGATCACAGACGTCCATGGGCGGCAGTGACCACGTACCACCAGGCGGGCTGCATGCTCGTTTGCTAATTCCGTAACATAAAAAAAAATAAGTATACCTACCATTTATCTTTATTTCTATGCCTTTTATTCGCAAACAAACAAAGAAAATACACATACATAGTTTCACTTCGACACGATAAATAATATACTTACACGTGTATATATTGGTAGAGACCTACTCATAAAACAGATGGTAATAAATTTAATACACATTATTGTCTTTACAAACATCGGCTTACATCATTTTGGTTAAAAATAATAATCTTCTACATTTCTTTTTTAAGATTTTTTCGTTTACACCTTTTTTCATCTAGCCTGCAGTAGGTAAGAGAATTAATTAATTTTCTTACAATTTATATCACTCTTAATCTATAACTACAACTAGGTAGAGATACCTCATTAACTCAAACGCTGTATATCACATTCTATAGGTATACAATTAAAAGATATATATGAACATAAAATATATTAAATATTGTATTCTGTATTCATGTGGAATCTAGAATATATGTGCAGTACTGTATATTGTATTACTTAGTTATTTAAATTGTCTATTATAGTTTCTGGTGTTAAAAACTTAGGGAGTTATAGCGTGTTTTAAAAAAATGGCTATTTGGCATACAACTTCTCAACTTAATAATAAGTAATAGAATTAGTTAGAGATTTGTCTCTTAATAGTTTTAATAATAGTGAAACAAACGCCTATATGCATATCGTGTCACATCTTACATATCATAATACTGGGCACATTACTTGCATCTATTGAGTGCTGAATTATAAATCCTATAAAGTTATACCATAATCTCAAAGGCTATTTGATAAGTTACATATTCCACTTAGAATTATTTCAAGAAACTAATAAGACACGCTATACATACTAAATCGATACGGTTCGTCATAAACATTGTCAACAAACACAACACTCGACGACAGCTTTTCCTCCGGCGTTTCTTGGTATTGTTTTCAGTTTGACAATCAGCTGACGTCGGTGTCGCACGACCACAGCCCGTCGGTCGTCAGTGCGCGCGCATCGCGAAGCACGTCAAAAGCACAGAACCGTCGAAATTTCCGCGTGGAAAACGTGTTTTCCGCGACAAAACGTGCGAGCGTCGCGCTCCCGGTGCCCAGACTAAACGCGGGCCGTGAAAAAGCACCGCCACAACGCCGACCGACAATGGAAAGCGGTAAAGAATCATAATAATAACAATGACAACAATGTGAGATGCTATAATAAAGAGCCGAGCATTGTGCTAGGCTCGGCGTTCGTTCGAAGGGTCGCGGGAGATCGATACTAGGCGGATTGTCTGCGGATGGCGTGCCTTTGTGGAGCTCGCCGGCCACGCAGCGGCCGCGGCGCCCTCGCACACTATTCACCGCTCGCTAATCAACTTCCATTCGGACTTGTGGCGCGATTAGCGCACCGATTGCCGTAAACACGACGCGATCCGTCCAATGCGTTTGAATACGCTATTGGACCCAAATAGCGATCATGTCTATTACGCTTAGTACTCGAACTTTGATACGTTAGAGGAGTTACGAGCGCTACGTACTTTGCGGGAACTTTTCACCTCCTTCTGTTTATTGTTTCTTTAGTATTGTTATCGTCTGCGCTTGCGTAGAAATTTCGTATTATACCATGATTCTCTATTACAATAAGTCCTCAAGGTTGGTATGTAAGGTATGCAAGTATATAACTAAATAAAATACGCCTATACGAGTACATATTGCTTGAATATCATTTCATCTTATCCAAGGTGTCCAATTAAAACCTCAGGCGTAGGAACGTATCTGTTGTCAACCTTAAGTAGACTTTGATCTTTGTAGGATTGGGCGGCAATAGCCGCTTGCCATCAGGTGGATTGCATGCTCGTTTGCTACTTCCAAACTATAAAAAAGGTATTGTTCCTTGTATTTAAAAATCAATGTAACGCTCTCACACTAGATTTTGAGTCGTGGCTACCATGCGCATAAGAAAAATACACTAGAAGCCAGACCCAGGATAGAAACCTAAATTAATCATTCAGTCATTCCATTCGTCTAGCCGGGGTCGAACCCGGAACCCACTGCCGTTAATGTGCGCAGGGAACGTTAGGCCAACTACAAGCTTTTGCCATTTACAAAAATTGACAGCAACTACATTTCGCAGAGGTGTGAAGCGGCATCCTCTGATGCTAGAGCAGCGGGTTTAATGTAATAATCCGTCGATCTCTATCAACTGCGCGAGCACCTCCCGCCGGCGCGCAAATTATACGCTCTCGTATTGTGGATAATCCTTTGTCCTATTCCAAAACATGTGTTTTTTTTAATATATAGAAACAATTGATTCAATAAGTTTATTTGACGCTAAACCGAAGTTATATTACCATATTTTTAATACAGAAATAGAAACGTGTATTATGCCATCATGGTAGTTGGCCTTTGTTCCAAATAATATTATAGTCTTACCAAATGTTGGTCACTGGTACGTTGTTTTTTTATGTTATGGAAGTAGCAAACGAGCATGCAGCCCACCTGGTGGTAAGTAGGCACTGCAGTCCATGGACATCTGTAACCAACCCCAGCTAAGATCACAGTCCGAGGAATAAGTTGGAACGCCTCAGATAAGTATGACATGTCTCTCTTACTACATCCTTGAAACTAGAACCCAGCAGCATTGATGAGAGAAATAATTAATACCGTTATTAGACAGAAATACGTATTCTAATAAATGAAAACTTTTAGTAGGTACTCTTGATGTTCTGCCTGTCGTAAGAGGCGACTAAAAGGGGGCTTTCGGGGTTGCGGACGATCAGAGTGGGTGCTCGAACCGTCCATCCAGCGACCCCGGGAAGGACGGCGATATGTATGGTCGCATATCGTCGTGCAACGGACGGTGCGGCGAGCTAAATGCTCGCCCGAGAGAAGCTCGATAGGGCAACGCGCTCAGAGGTCTCCGGTTGTGTTTCAATGGAGATCCCGGAGGTCTCTTCGCAGCACTGAGGACGGCCACCAGGGGGGCTTAGTGCGTTAAAAATCCAACATAACCCGGCGTCGCTCCCACGGCGACGGGTACCTTTTGAAGGTTTTTCCATCTATGCAAAAAAAAAGTACTCTTGTTGTGTGCGCTAATTGCTTCAATGTTGGTGGGGGACATCGGTCTAACTCAACCAATAAAGGTCTTAAGATACCAACGTTCTTATAGAATCTCAGTTAGGACCTAGTAATATGGCTGTTTTAACATAAAAACGACAAGTCAGGTACAACAAGGTTACATGCTGGTTACACGGTTATAGAACCAGTACGGTTCGATCAGGAAGATACCACCGTCACAAAGATTTATAGTGTAATGCAATTCATGCGTTTCGTTGGAAGGACACGGGTTCAGATAGACTCAAATTTTAGTCCTCAGGAATGGCAATGCATGCATGATAGATTTCAGAAAGCAAACCTGTTGTGTCCATGGAAGGCAGTGACCACTACCATTTGTTAATTGTATACTCATTTAATATAACAATTTTATTTATATAAATATAAATTTAATTACATAAATATTTTAATCTACCATCGAACTGTGGCGATCTTCCGCAACTCATCAAGGTTTATTCAACATCTTGCATATATATAAGCTCCGAACTGAAACTATTGGAGAACGGCCGCTCCCCAGGCATGATCACCTAGCCTGGCTGGAGATCTCGTTTTACCAAAGAACTAATGTTATCCTTCTTTTTAAATTGTTTTTCAATTGGCATATTTCAAGTTCAGCAGTTAGAAGGTCACTCCCGAACATAGGCCTCCCCTAATACAGGGTTTTTAAAAATAGTCACCGCGCCATACCAACATACACTGTTGGTGCCCATAGTAGGTGTCGATATCACACAGGAAGACGCTGCTGCAACTCCTGCATATTGTCCCGGAGTTGCCTCCTACAACATCCACGGAAAGACAGAGTAATATTCAAGACCAACACCATACAGTGCAAGGTCTACAGAAAACGAATACCTTCCTATCCCATATAAAGATCATATCCAACATAGGATTTACACTCGAGTCGGCGGGTGAAGCACCCCGCGGCGTCCGTCACTCGATGCGCGCCGCAATTATAATGTACCGGCTATCGGAGTATCGGCTAATCTAATTATGTAACCACCTGACGCGCTTGTCTTAGATCGATAATTATTAAAACATGATTTTATTACATTCTTCGACGATAGGAATAAATATTTTACCTGTAAAACCAATCAACTATACAGTTGAGCTGTGAGTTTGAAGAGATAGCTCAGAAGTACGCATTAAGGGCTCTAACTCTTGAGTCAGGGTTCAAATCCAAGGTACTTAGGTTTGTATGTAGTCAGATTGTCGTCAACTCGTTAATGTCGTCTGCTGATCACTTGATTATGGGTCTTAATGTGAGCGGGATCGAGTCGCTCTATTTATCCCGTGGTCTACCACGATAGTCAAGTGCGAATTGGTAGAATTACCTACCTATTATTAATTGTTCTTTTTTATAATAATAAAATAGAAAATGAGTCCATTTATATCTGTGACCAATCCCAGATAACATCCTCCAGATAAATCCTCCGAAGGATCTGAGGTCGGTCTAACGAACTAAGTTGGAATGCCTGAAAAGTCATACTTAATCCAAAGTATGTCTTATCAAACCCTTCAAACCAGAACAAAGCAGCGCTTAATGCTGCTCTTATTAGGCAGAAACTGGTGTGGCTATCAGAGTTGAACCACAAAAGGTTCTACCACTTTTAACTATACAATCAAAAAAAAAAATCAACATTTTGGTTGTTATATTGGCTATCATCTATATCTACATATTGATACGTGAAGCGAAAATTTCAGTTTCCTTTTATCGAATACTGTGGTTACGAAGGAGTGTAAGATTAGGCATACGTCATAGTCCATGCAGAGAAGGAGCGAGGGAGGACAATATTTATGTATAATAATCGTTACAAATATAGAAAATTAAACTGAATAAATCATATATTTTTACATTACTGGTAGAAATACTGACAATGTCAAATATTAATGATGACAAATATGTGTTCAAAATACGTTAATTCTTTTAAATGTAGCTTAATCTATTAAAGAATATAATAGGTAAGGGGCATAATTTTAGTTTTTTTTATTAAGGTCGAATTTCCACTATTGTGGCAGGTCCACTTGTTTATATGATTAGGTAAAAGTTTGCGGATAAGATATTACATAATTTATTTTATTTTAAGTATATTGAATGTGATTTTTACGTGAGGTAGGTTATTAGATTTTTTACATAACAATCCATGTTTTAAGATACCAATCTTTGTAATATTTCAGAGATGTGGGTAAGGTCAAGCTGTAAAATATACTTTACAAATATGGATTACAAACTCAAATACTTATTTTGTTGGTCATCTACTAACAAGATAAATTGCTTAATATGTTTGCAATTTAAAGAATAGTGCTAATAAATCCTTTTGATAAATTTTGGTCAATGTTATAACACAATTTCATTTTATTGTTGTATTTCATGTAGCGGTCAAGAGGTTAAAAAAATAGAGTCGGCCAGTTTTTTACCCAATTGTCAAGCTTTGGCACGATCGACGTTTATAATATGCTTAATATAATTGATGAAATGTTGCTTGATTGATGATTAAAATGGTATCGCAATGTTCTGTCCACTTGCACCATCTAGCCGCTTAAAGCAGATTGCTTGACAATAGTACTTGACACATAAGTACAAAACCTGAACAGCTTTAATGACAAGACTCAACCGAAAATTTGAAATGTAACCGTTAATTTACGACGCCATTTTTAATTAAACACGATGACTAAGTGCAGGGATCCATCACAGTCGGCACTCGAAGGCGATCTATTATTAATTATTATTTTGATCGATCACGCACCGTCTTATTTTATTAAGGATCGACCGTCGAGTTCTTTTTGGTGCCGGGGTCATTAATTGTGCAGTTTTAACGATTGTAAATAATTATTAACAGCCGTTTTGTGCTGATGATTGGACTTAATTTTGGTTGAATTGATCTCTTCTGATTAGTATTATATAAGTGAATAGTTTGTGCGCGTTATAAGGATTCCAATCTGTCTACACGGACCTCGGTAAGTAAGCAGGTAATTTTTCTCGGATTACTGATCAGGAGATTTCTTCCGAAATTAGAGGCGAGTTTATCCCTCAACGAGTAATTCGTTCCCGGTCCGTAAGGGAACATTATCCTGCAGCCGTGAGGCTCAATTTTCGCAGAAATCAATAATCCGTAACTTTTTAAAGATATTCTTCAGAAACAAACATGCTTCTATCTGTGTTCGATGGTAAAATCAAAGAAGCCGCGGATTAGCCAACTATTTTTTGTTTGGGCATAATCTGAAACGTTTTCGATTAAACGAAAGATTTGGCGCGTCCCAATATTTTTGGTGCTCCATTGAACAATGGGTTTCCGGGGATTTTTGCTCTCGAAGCATTGCGTTAGGATAAGCTCAGATCAAGAATTTCTTGGGAAATATTATTTTGATAAGTACATACTCAGTGTAAATATTGCTTATCATTTTTTTGTATGCAACTATGCATTAAACAACTGACATTAAAATATATTATGAAAACAAAAATATAAATATTCTTCACGCGTGAATTCGAAACATAGATAGAATCTGAATTCGATAGAGTTATGTAAGGATAAACGGGTAAGAAGTAAGCGCGTATTAATTATTACAAGCGTGGAAAAGATCATCAAACAACAAACAACAAAGTGGCTTACGTTAAAGCCGGCGATAAAGGAATATTCTCAAAGTCGTTCGATACCTAACACCTACGTGACGTCAGCACATTTCGCGGGGCGATCGCGGTGTGATACCGACGACGTATCGATCGTATCGGCGTGACGAAGCGATATCGGTAATTTGAACAGTCCATGAACTGTCCAGTTCATGAAGAAAGGGAATGCTGTTTTATATCGAACGTGTCATTATTTGCTTTATTTTTAGAGGATATATTGTTATTGTCGGAGATCGTAGAAATGGAAAGTTTGGTAAATTGTAGAGGCGACGCGGTGTCTGTGTCTCAAATGAAATCTAAGGCTCATTGAACTTATGTTACTAATTTAATAGATATATAATAAATGTAACAAAGCAAAATAAAGCGTAACATCGTAGTGATGTAATTAAATTGAAATTTCCAAACAAGTATGTACTTGGAATTAACTAGTAATAATAACCATTTTTACATGATTGAAGAGCTGATAAGAGAGCATACAGTCTACCTAATGCTAAGTGTTCATTGCCGTCCATGGAAATCTATAACCAATTCCATACAGGTTTCCATACCAATTCTATACAGGTTCCATGCAGAAACCAATGGTTACAATGCCAATCCTGAGAAACTTGATAGTCCTTTCATAATAACTCAGTCGCCGACTCTTTCACTGAAACGTAAAAATTGTTTCAAAATTGCTGTTAGGAACTGCCTTCTTTTATAAACTAACAATCATATTTCAAAGTCAAATAGTTGCCTATTACAAATCAATTACACCTATTCTATCCTCTAAGTACACAATTGTTATTTAATTTGTCACCGGAGGAAAGCGTTGTGAGGAAAACTATATCTAATTTTATTATATTTATAAGTAGATAGTCGTATTATATTCTGAATGGTATGTGAACTTGCACTTCATTTAAATAAGTACTCAATAATTACTAGGCAATTGGACGTCTGAGTTTCATTCGGCCTGTACAGCATAGAAATTTTATACATATGAGTACCTACTACTAATACACCCACGCTATCAATGTTTTATATAATAACTATAAAGAAAAACATTTTGAACACTAAGTGTTTTTAAGATTATCTGTATATATAATAAGAATGTAACTCGTGGGCGCTGTCTGTGTGTTTAAAATGACATAGCACCAAAATTACTGAATGGAATTCAATGCAATGTAAATAAATTCATAGTACGTATCTTAGCTTAACCTTTAGGCTATATATCATTAAAATCTATCCACTCTATCAAATGTTATTACAATTTAAAATCCACAGAAACTTTTTTTACTGTGCCGTACAAATTACCCACGTATCTATGTGAACATAATAGTTCTACCGTAGTGGACTAGATGGCGTTATTGTAGATACAAACATAAATGACTCACGGGAAGCTTCTAATACCAAATGGCAGAACAACATTCGCCTGGTCAGCTGGTGAATAATATTATATTAAAAATATTGTAAAGACTGCCTTAAGAATATCTTCAACAATGAATATATGTAAGTAGAGTAGCTTGGTGAGGTATCACCGTCACACCTGATTAATAACAGCAGGGTTAAGCTCAGCTGTGTTTTGGTTGAAGGTTGATCTAAGGAAGGCATACTTATCATCATTAACTTAGTCCCAGGAGTAGCGACGCCTTTGTGGCCAACCTCAGGTACGACTGTGATCTTATCTAGGATGGGTTAGAGATGTCTATGTACGGCAGGGTTCGCTTAGCATCAGGTAGACGGCATGCTTGTTTCCTACTTCTGTACTAAAAAGAGGTAAAGTCTATCAGTGGATCTACCAATAGCACAGGTATGGTTACCTATAGCTAATTAAACGGTATAACTAATATTTCCGATATATATGTATGTAGATAATTATAATACCCGCAAGATACGTACGGTACCTACAAGTTAATCCTCCACTCACGGGTGGAAAGGTGGTTGTTACTTTAATAATGTGCTTGTCGAAGATATGGCAACTCACGCTGTCGATAGAAGCATTCTAACTATGTCTCACGATACCATCATTTTGTTTTTTCTACTAGTTCATGTTACCTGCAAGGAATTTAAGGAATGTTCCGAGCGGTGTGATTATTAGGATTAAATTGCCTTGTGTACAATTGGTATGTAAATGTGTATCTACTATCTTAAATAATTAGATTTTAATTTTTGTTTCAGATAAAACATTGCAGTGCTGATTAGTATATTTTAAATATCTGTTTAATTGAGATAGCATCCTCAGTAGTCTAAATGATGGCAACTGATC
>DWPW01000488.1:0-11419 GCA_018252015.1 Astraptes brevicauda
CTGATGGTAAATGGCCACTGCCGCCCATGGACATCTGTAGTCAACCCCAGATAAGATCACAGTCCTACATGAGGTCGACCACAGATGCGTTACTACCCCTGAGGACAAGCTAATGCATACATACATTAATTCATTCAAAAGGTGGTAGAACTCTGTGGTTTGACTCTAGCGGCACCACCACCACATTTATATCTGCCTAATAACAGCAGTGTTAAGCTGCTGCTGTGTTCTGGTTTAAAGGGTGTGGTAAGGAAGACATAATTATTTGAGGCGTTCCAACTTAGCCCTCGGGGGTAGCAACGCATTTGCGGCCAACTTTTAGCCATTTCTTTTATGTTGTTACTACTTACCTATCTACCATTTGTATCCTGAAATGATTCTAATGTTTATTTTCAAGAAAATTTTCTTATGTTAATATTTTGACCTTAGCTTTGTTGTTTGTTGTTATACTTGTATCGAATAAATAATTGAAATGAACAAAGAAGTTTAATGCTTTGATATAATTTTAATAAAAAGCCCAATTGACCTCACTTCAACTAAGTAGATATATTTATAATACAAATTTAATTGGTTTATGTATCTGAAGGTTAACTTTGTTTTGTAATTATGTAGTCAATTTTCTTATGCTATATTATGAATGAAAATAAAATAAACAATTGTTATCTAACAAAGAAGTTATTGTCGATTTATCTATTGTACCTATTATATTATCTACAGCTATAATATTGTTGCCAGGATGAAGTTTTAATTAAAAAATAAAGAAAAAGTATATTGCCGCAGTGGTCATAAGTTGTCAATGATTTATTTCTTATCTTTCTACAAATTGTGTTAAAGTAAAGTTTGTAAAATAAAATTTTCAATAATAACAGATCATTAATTTTTCAACAATATAAAATTTAATAACAAATCTAAACAAATAAATATTATTAGTCTTTTTGCAATGTCAAAGTAATTTATTAAATACATATGAAATATACATGGTACCGATAACAAAAATGTATTTATAATAAATATTGTCTGTCTGTAGCAACGCATTTCAACTTGAGCCGGGACTTTGATCTTATCTGAGCCTGTCCATGGGCAGCAGTTGCCACTTATTAGATGCACTGCATGCCCGTTTGCTACTTCGATAACATAAACTGTCATACGTAATGTATGTGTTTGTCAGCACGTGTCATAACAATACATGTGATCGTATGTCTGTGTGTGTCTTCAGGGTTGAGCTGTGCGTGCGGATGTTTGCTTGTCATCACGTGTTATATCATGTGTCTGTATGCCTGTCTGTCCACCCAGGGTGGAGCTGTGCTACGAGTTCAGCCCGCTGTCGTGCGGCGGGCGGCGGGGACGCGGCGAGGCGGGCGGCGCGGGCGCGGCGGCGGGCGGGGGCGGAGCGCCGCCGGTGCCGGCAGGGCCGCCGCTGGACGGCGCGGCGGGGCTGCGCGTGCTGCGGGCGCTGCGCCCCTTTGCCGGCTCGCAGGAGGCGCGTCAGGAGGACGCCGAGGAGTTCCTCGGGTGTCTGCTCAACTCGCTCAACGACGAAATGCTCGAGGTGGGTTCGGTGCTTCCAAGTTAATGTGCGGGAGGATGGCCGGGTCAGTACATGAATGCAGGAATGAATAGATCGGTGGGTGGATATATGAATGGATAGTTGGGTGGATTGATGGATGAAGGGAGAGGACAGATAGATGGATGGATGAATGAACTAATGGATGGGTGGTTAGGTGTATGGATGAATAGACAGAAAGACAGATGGGTGAATTGACAATAGGACAGTGCACCGCATGTAAAAATTAACTTCTTTGAAACATGATTATAAGCTCTGATACAATTGATATACTACTCTTGGTCTCTATTTTAAACCGGTTTCTTTATTTTACCTATTTCAATCGTTTTTTGCAGCTTATGAAGTTAGTGGAACCAGAAGAGCCCAAAGAGACCGCTGCTCGGCCAAACGGTGTTGTGACCCAAGAGCAACCCATCCCGGAGGATGATGATGATGATGAATGGAAGGTATGTACCGTGGGTGCATAAAAGCTTACCAGGATCTGGACTTCATATTAGAGTGAGGCCAGGAGATAAAAACAATTATAGTTCAACAGAGGTCACGGAATCAGGTAGACACTTTAAATTTTCACAAAATGTGTACCTACCTATTTATACCACTATAACAAATACTAAAACTAAAAAATGACATTTATCAATTGAATATATTCATTTTTATTTTGTTAATGAACATGCCATCTGTGGACTGTTCTGGGGGATATCAAACCGCGGCGTCAAGTACACTAACCCTGTACAACGTCAAACTTGTACTCAACACTCAACTTTATATTAACAAAACTCACTTTATATTCAAATATTATTAGGATTGTAACTCAATAAAACTATTAAAATTGTGCTTACGTAACTAATACTCGAACGACCCCGTACATCTGACCGCTCGCCCCCGCGCAGGTGATGGGCCCGCGGAACCGCGGCGCGGTGGAGCGGCGCTGGGCGGCGCGGCGCACGCCGCTCGCGGACATATTCCGCGGCCGCACGCGGCTGCGGCTGCACCGCGCGCCGCACCACGACGTCACCGACGCGGTGCAGCCGTTCTTCACGCTGCAGCTCGACATCGAGGTGAGAGTGTGGAGCTTTTTTTGTTTCTTTCGTAGCGAATTTGGGTAGGTGGGTAGATATGTGGTGTTTAGTGGGTTGGGGATAGTCGAACTTTGATTTGATAAACACATTATATTAAAAAGAACTACCTAAGTACAACTGGCCAAATGAGATTTTAAAATCTACAATATTATCAGTTTTTAATTACGCGGTGTTAGAACTTGACGATGATGTTTTTTTTTTGTTTGGCGAGGTTGTCATCACGTCACTAGGGATTTTAACGATACGACTGATGTCTTATCTTCATGCTATAGCTAGTCTTTATAACAAAAGACTGGTCTTCGACGGCCATAGAGTAATGTTATTAATGTCGTTCAGCCATTCCTCACGCTGCATCTATCTGGACGTTATGCATACAGTGATAATAATTAAGGGTAAGTTTTTTATAACCATGGCACTTACAATGATGTCATATTTTTCGTCTCTGAAAGCGATCACAAAGCGATCACTTCGATGAGGTCAACACACACTGAGTATACATACAAACGATACCCTAAAACTCGGCTCAAATTACCATAACTTGACATTAAATAACAAAATTTGCAGCGTTCGACAACAGTGAAGGACGCGCTGGAGCTGCTCGCCGGCAAGGACGCGCTGGAGGGCGTCGCGGACGCGTGGCAGCAGCTGTCGCTGGAGCAGCTGCCGGTGGTGCTGCTGCTGCACCTCAAGTGCTTCCAGCTGGACCCGGACGGCCACACCGCCAAGATCGTCAAGAACGTCGACTTCCCCATCGATTTGAAAATCGATCCCAGTGAGTTGAGGCCGGTCGTTGTGTGACTGCCGCTTTGTCTGTCTGTTTGTTTGACTGACTGTCTGACTATTTTTTGAAACTGCGTTATCTTCCTACCTATTGAACCTGCGTTGTCTGTCTATTGACACTTTATGTAACATCAAAACCTATTGGGTTATTGACTTTAAGCACTATTAGGGAACGTTCATGTCCAGTAGTAGGCCACAAAAGGCTAATGGATGGATGGTGGGAAGTGTACCTATTCTGTATAAGTAGGTAGGTACCTACTCATATGCATTTGAATAAATAGTTATTATTTCGAATTTCCAGACTTCTATTTTATTTATTTGTATAGACTAAGGTATCAAAGACTTCACTCTAATATTACTATGATGGAGTGGGTATATTTATGTAGTTCAGCCATTTTGTAGATTACCTCAGCCAAAAATACAGACAAACAAGTTTTAATAACTGTATTTTTGTTATACATACCGTGTATACTATCCTATTATACATTTAGTAAAAAGTTGTTATTTTGACGTTACAAACATTTCAGTTTGATTTATTGGTATAGGTGAACTGCTTATATTACATTAACATTGAGACCGTAGTAAGTTCACCAGTATGGTAAGATAGACATACTTGTTCGGGGTGTTCCAACTTAGTCCTCAGGGGTAGCAACGCAACTGAGGCCAACCTTAGGTGGGACTGTGATCTTATCTGGGGTTGATTACAGATGCCCATGGGTGGCAGTAGCCGATTACCATCAGGTGGGGTGCATGCTCGTTTGCTACTTTCATAACATAAAAAAATGTCTGTAATTGCAGAGATAATGTCATCCAAGTACACAAGCAAGCAGCGGCTGTACAAGCTGTTTGCTGTCGTCTACCACGAGGGTGTTGAGGCAGTCAAGGGCCACTATCTCACCGATACTTACCATGGACAGGCTGGATGGATCAGGTGAATGACCTTTAGGTTAAATTGACATCTTGAAAATGAAAAAAAAAAACATACGAATGCAGAACTTCCTCCTCCTTGGTTAAAAATGTGTTTTTTTTATTGACCGTAATGGACGACATACACACATTGTTTGCCTAAGTTTGGGGACTGTATATTTATCATTACACGAACACCTTTTTTTTATTAATAATTATCGTAAAACAGTAAAAATAAAATTGAATAGGCAATTTTGTAATGTTAATAGCCATCACTGGTGATAATCACTGATTAACTTTCGGAGGTTGTTTAAATTTGTTATTTTTAATTCATAACCTTTAGGTTTCTCTAATATAAGAAGTATTAAAGTTTATAATTCGTACATTCAACTTGAATTAAGTACCAAAACCTTTACTATGATGTCATATATTTTTCGTCTCTGAAAATGTTAAATACATTTCAATGTAGAAAAACTTAACTGAGTTCCTATTAGACATTAATATATATATTTTTTTCAAGTATATTTTATAATTACCTACGATGTTAATATCCTCTTCTAGGTATGACGACTCAACGGTAACCCAGGTGACAGACGCTCAGGTCCTGAAGCCCAAACCACCCAGAATGCCGTACTTGCTCATGTACCGCAGACATGACACCCTGCCTGCCCACCGAGCTGCCGGCAAGCCCGAGTAACACTGAAATAAAGTGTACATTGAGTTTTAGTCGAGGCTGACTAACGCTGGATCGTATTTCAGACATTAGTCAAGGCTGAGTAACAATGAAGTGTATGTTGGGCGTTAGTCAAAGCTGAGTAACAGCAAAGTGTATGTTGATCGATAGTCAAGGCTGAGTAACACTAAAGTGTACGTTGGACACAGTTGGTGTGTAAATAGTTGTAAATTGTGTGCCTCATTCTGAAAAGACTAAATTACTGCACAACGAAATTATCCCGTATTCATAGTTTATGTAAGTTTATAACGTTTATACGATAGTGGTTAAAAATTTAACAAACGGACTGAAAAATCGTTGCTGTTTATGTTTACTTTGCACAAAACTTTGGTACTTTTCCCTGAGTGTCGTTGAGAACTCATTTGGTAATATGTTTTGAGTTCAATCTTCATTGGTTTTATAAATGGGTTCTCTTTTGTTGGTTACATCGATTCGGTCACGTCCGTTCTGTGTATATAGTGTGTAAATATTTTAGGATGCTTCTAGATGTAAATCTCTTGTACACGGTCAGCGACTGTGTGATGTATATGTAAAATATATTTTCATTGTACAAAGTACATAATGGCGACAATGTTTATTTATCTTCAAAACAAAGGTAAATTTGGGGATGTATTGAATAATATTATCTGTAGATTCCTTGTAGATATTTGTACGTAACGGGAGTTGAGGTCTCCGGGCCTATTGTAATGAAAAATAAGGAACAAAATATTGTGTAAGATTTTTTTATGATGAATTTGTACATAAAATTTTGGCTGTTCAGGGGACTAGAGTCCGTTTTATAATTTTTTGTACATTAATACATTTGCCTTAGCTCCTCAGAGTCATTAAGTTGTGGACAATACGGAATTATTATAAATTAAAGAAAAATTATAAAAAAAATGTGTGTCTATATATAATGTTAGTAGTGCATGCAACAACTATGCTGCAAACTGATGGAGAGTACAAAGGAATGTTTCTGTTGTGATATTGATGTCAGGTTAATACCAGGATGCATTTTGGGAAATGTATAACGTGGTCGGCTATCAGTTGGCAATTGACCGGTTTAACCATTCATTACCCTGAAGTATTTCACCCAGGAGCATTATATGGTTATCAGCACTATTTGTTTATCTTTTTCTACAAGGAAAACCCAACATGCTTTATAATGTCAAGGGGACTATCAGAAAGAAATGTTTAATAAGGATATTATGACTTCATTTTTTAAAACAATATGGAGTTTTAACCATACTGAAAATACCTTTTCGTTATTAGTGAGCTTTATAAAAATTAACACATTGAATACTTTCAAAATCTTGATTGAGAATTTATTAATAATTTACACGCTATTTATAACGGACAGATATGTACTTCAGATAAGTGCATGAAGGATTTGTCATATATTACTACATTAACTGTCAAAGTGACTGTTCGAAACTTCAGGATGTTTCGATTGTATGGTAGAAATACATGGATATATATATTTCATCTGGGGGAAATACTTCAGGGGCAATAAATGGACTAACAACAATAGGGTATTTGACAGGTATTAGGAAAATAGCTCAACATGTTGATTAAACCATTATACATTCGTAATTTAATTAAATTTTTGTGAACTTCTCTACTTTCTATAAAAATCAGCATCAAAATTTGTATTTTAAAAACTGTCACATGATTGACGTGGTTCATGAAATCTTGACGTCATCTAGTTGAAGGTACTAAGCAAATTTACGTGTTAGCTGATGTCAACAAATCTGCTGCTTACTGGCAGTGACGTCACTCTAGATTCAGCCAATCCCGTGCGTTTTAAATCACGTGGTCAAGTATGGGAATTTATACTATTACTGATTTATTGAAAAGATCACAAATATTTTAAAATATAGTGTTAACTATTTAAGTCATTTGTAAGCCCTTCAAGGCTCACAAAAATATTTTCTCTTATACTATCAATATTTTGATTGATATTTCTATTGTCAAATACCCTATTGAAGTGTAATGTAAAATTTCGTCCTACTAGTGAGGGATTAGTTTTAAAGGAATGAATGGATCGGTAGTGAAGTGTTTGTGAATCGGTGCTTTGATGGACTATAAGTTTTGGTGAGTGATACGTGCCCTTGTTACATGTGATACGGAAGGAATGCCGGTGGACGATTACTGTGGATCGGTTAGTTGTAATAATATTGTTATAAATATGTAAGTGTTAAATATAAATAGATTATATTGTCTCGCCCGTGGTGTCAAGTGAGGTGGATGTCTGTTTTTAATATTATTCAAAAATTAAACTTGAATATTTGAACTGAAAATGGCTGTTGAATGGTGTTTCGGTACAATTGTGCTAGAAAAATTTGAACGCTAACTAATCTGTTGGTTATATTGAATTTTACATCGGCTATTGGTTATTATGTATTTATTTTATGCATGTATGACAAAGAGTTTGTTCTTTTTTTTTCAAGCATAGCTGTGCTATCTTAAAAATCGTATATTAACTTGTGTTAATAGTGAATAAATCTGATCTCACAAAAATGTTGTTTGGATATACATATTGACATGTGTAATGCGGATGTAAATTTTAATTTTTTAGTGTATCGATACCAATACAACATGATGTTTACAGTGTATGCGTAAGTTGTACTAGGATGGATATAAATTTACTGGGATATTGTATGTGTTAGACGGTATAAGATAAGCGTCGTTTCACTGTGCCAGGTTTACACGAGCACACTGTCTCAAGCTATAATAATATAATAGCTAGTGAAACTAGCGTCGTATAGACATTTGCTCGTTAGTAAAATCGCATAGGTTTCCATTCAAGGACTCTAAATGGTGTTTCCATTCAAGTAATACTATCAAATAGAGTTTGGTTTGTGTATAGAGCTTAATTTTACGTATTACGTAAAGAACGTGTCATAAAATCTTGTCTATTGTATATGCTTGGAACATTGGTGTTGTGTAAACCCGGGATTATGCGTTCGCATGCAGTGTCTCATCTGAATGATATATTGTAAACATAATGTTGTGGGCAATTATAATAAAAAAGAAATTACGCTGATCAAGAGAGGACGATTACGAATTCTTCCCGCTAAGCCACTAGTATCAAATTTTAATCATTACGTCGATGCGATAAACCGACTGAACTAGATTCAGACCAGGAACCAGGTAGAATGAGTATGGTTCGACCTGTTATCACCGTCATAATTCTTTCTAATGTGAAGTAGTTTTTGAATTTAGAAAGTTGTGGTTGCCAGGTTACAACGAGGCGACCATATGGGGACTAACCTAGGAATAGCAATGCATATCTACCCGACTTCTAAAAGAAATCTTATTCTATATGAAGTCTGTTACAGATATCTATCGGCAGCAGTTACTTCTTACTATCAGTAATCGATAAAATCTAGACAAGGTCTGGACCTATTTGCAGTTTATAGTCCCGAAAAAAGACCTCTAGTTCTGTAACGACGTTGCAATAATGGGATAGTAATGGCGGCCGTCCTCCCCATTGATCGTTTGCGTTAAAAATCTTTTTATAAAACAAAATTTAATATTCTATGAATGCGAAAATTATCCTAATCGATTGTTGAACAGATGAGTGTACGTACAGCTTCTCTAATAGTGTTAATCTAAAAGCACTTTGGTTATGTGTCCAAATTAAATAAAGATTAATTAGTGTTAATATAGTCAATTTAATGCTATGGTAATGAATGTCGAAATAGATTTAATTGATAGTAGTGTAATTTCTGATGCGGAGTTCGACTAACTTTAAGCTTTTATATGTATAACTTGGTTGTTGATTTATTTTAATTGGATTGTGGGTAGCTCGTAAACTAGTTATGTATATAAGTATATAGCTTTCATGTACAACTACACACATGAATAGGACATCCAAGCGTGGGCTAGAATTATATTCCTGCAACATATGATATTATAAAAATAATTTATAATGCTATTAGATAAGATTCTTACAAAAATTAGGTGATAGTCATTCGATATGTGTTTAACTGTTTCAATGTTCGTCATAAACTCATTTCGGAAGTCGTTTAAAACTACAATATCTTAAAGCACGTTAGTGCTCTGCCAAATTCTGGCATATATATAACATGATGTATTCGTAAGTCTCTGATCAAATATACACAAATTTAAAAATAAATTATTATGATCCCTATATGTCATGATTCATGTATTCTTTACTATTTAAGTTCCCTATACACCACGTCTCATGTACTTATTATCACGAAACACTGAAACTGATAGGTGTGTAACCGTAAAATTGTACGTAATATAGTGGACGGAGTATAACAGTTTCATCGGCTATGATGGCTGACCACCTATTTGTTACTTCAGTTTGAGTGTCAGCTGCTAAAGCTGCCATCTTGTCGCTAATGCCACTGAACAGTTGTTTAACTACTTTTTTTATTTAAAGATTTTATTTAAAGAATCCTTCAACAGTTTATGTTTACATGTCGAAGATCTGCGGTTCCCCACCTGTTATTTTTATTGATAGCAGGGACCACGATGTAGATGTAGGTACAAAAGGAGTTTTTTTTTTTTGGAAAATAGAAAACATTGAAATCAAAAACACAATAACAACAATAAAATGTAATAATATTAGTAGAAAAAATTAAATAACTTAAATTGTGATTTTTGAATTTGCATTCTGTTCAGAAGTTCGGAAATCCCGGGATTCGTATTCTTGTTCTACGTTCATGGAATTCCAAATAATTGACGGAATATAATTTGTTACCTGCGGATCACCGGTTGAAAACCATCCGTATAGGTTTTTAAGCTACTGAATAGTCTGCAAGCAGTTCGACGACAGTTTTGGCAGTCGTGTATGCCACAGTTTCCGAAGCGATGGTAGACAATGGGTGGTCAGCTTAAATCTAAAATGCTAGTCACATGCCAACCACTTTTTATCTATCTTCATAAGGATTGCTTATCACATCTCTAATCTAATCTGTCATAAGATGGCAGTTGTTATAGCTAGGAAAATGCCAAATTAAACTAAATAAAATTGCAAATTTTTGTATTGCAATTTAAAAAAGAATTGGATATTTACTGTTATGTATTAAACTATAGTTGTGAAGGAATGTAATTTTGGCCTAATTTTCATTATCTCCAATCTTTGTATGCGTATTGTATAGTGAATTAGCTACGAAAATTGATACGGTTTTTTATAATTATATAAATAGCAGGCCATTAAGTATCACCTAGTTGCACAAATCGTTTGTTTAAAAACTGGTACAGATCGTGGCAACATTTTCATGGTAATAGTCGACGACGCGGTGACAAACTATGAGTGATTTTATGGTTAAGACTGAATGTATGGTCCCCGAGTGACTTGTAATCTATGTAAAAGAGCACACAATATAGTGAGTAAGGTTTCTTGTACTAAACGCTGCCTTTTAGTTAAGTGTCTGTGTCGCATATTTATTAACATAGTATACATGATAGTTTAACAGGAATTGGTATTTATGAAATAAGGGAACAAGTAATGATCGCCCATAAAGGCAGCTCTGTGGGGGCTGATACAAAATGCTTCGGGTTTCTTTTTTTTTTTTAACTACATTCATATAGATTCCGGTGTTAACCGTAGTATCCACATTCGACAACATTGTCATAAAATGGTCCGATGTGCGATCATTTTGCCCGTTGGATTGAGGTCCCCCCCATGTTTGCCCCACTGGGCAAGTCAGCGAGCCTTAGGTTAAACTTATCTCCATCTAGCTCCGGCATTTATGACTATGCACCGAATGATCCTATCGCAGTTGGCTGTGACGTTACTTAGGACACCGGCTGTTACAAATGACAGCAACATATTTATAGAGTAATCTTTATGTAGACACTGTACATTATGATTATCGTAATATTATAATTATCTCAAATAATCGATTCTACATTAGTTTTTAACGCATTCACGTATACTTTCATTATGTCTTATGAGATATCTATTTTATTATTTGTCGCAGCAGACCTGTCAATTTTGCCGCTTTAAAAAAAATGTTGAAATGACGCGTTTTATAACATGTTAATGTACTCATTTACAAATGTAACATATATGCTAACCATATTGGATGATGTAATTCCGTTTTCAATGTAGTTTTATCGCCATCCAGAATAGCTTTGGTAAATTGTAATATATTAAACTTTAATTAAAAAAAAAAAAACTATTTTATAGAGCGGCAAAATCAATAATGCAGCTAAATGTATATTATGCATTATTAAAAAAAAAAAATGCATTATTATAAAGTTTCTATTAGTGAATGTTCCTGATAAATAAAATAGATTATAATTATCTGATCAAATATGTGAATCGATTTAATTATTTTATAATTTTAATTGTGTGAATTTTGATTGTTTAGAGCGTAGCTTTTATAAATAGTTGCC
>DWPW01000489.1:0-11414 GCA_018252015.1 Astraptes brevicauda
CCATAATAGAATATGTAAGTACCTATGTATAATAAAATTATTACACAAAAAATACGACTGCGTCATCCTTTCGCGCTAGGTAAAGCAAACTAAGCGTGTTTGCTTTACGCGGCCCGCGTCGCCCGACCCCCGCCAGTTCCCCTCCGTTTCTCTGCACAAGTACATTCGTCGCACTACTGTAGGAAATAATGGTAATACTGTGGTATCATCTCCTACAAAGTTTATAATAAAATAAATAGAAATAGGGTTCCCATGTAAAAAATAAAAATCCGTACACGGGGTTATGCGCGCCGGCGGCCGCGCGACCGGAAGCTCGTATAAAATATACCGGAAAATGACACCGCCACTCGTATCGGTACAGTTTACAAAATTCCAGGACAGTTGTTTTGAAATGAGCCCTATGAAATAATATTTAGTTAGTATTCTGCCTTTAATACTCCACTGCTAGAGACTTTCCATGTTTTTTTTATAGTTTAGAAATAGCAAACGCGCATTCAATCATCCGATGATAAGTAGCCACTGCTGCCATTTAACTTTGCATAATCAATGCCAGTGAAGATCAAAGTGGTACCTGAGGTTGACCACAGATACGTCGCTATGCCTAAAGACTAAGGTGGAACGCCTCGGATAATTATGTCTTCCTAACCACACCCTTCAGACCAAAACAACAGCGCTTAACACTGCTGATATTAGATAGAAATAGATGTGACGGTGGTGTCGCCGGAGTCGAACCACATAGAGTTCTACTACCTTTGATTTATGGTTGTGCTCCAATAAACGTTTTTGTCTGTGCGTGTTATTACTTTAGGATGTAAATATCTTCACATTGGTAGGTCGTCGTCAATCCATTATTGTCCCACTGCTGGATACGGATCTCCTCGCGAGTGAGAGGGGTTTGGTAGTCCATAGTCCACCGCGCTGGCTAAATGCGAATAGATAGACACCATAAAAAACTTTTTATAGAACTCTCAGGCGTGCAGTTTCCTCACGTTGTTTTGCTTCACCGTTAAAGCAAGTAGTATAATTGATGTTTAATACTCACATCATTCGGAGGTTGGAGGAGGACCTGGGACTTGAACCTTGGACTCCGCAGATAAGAAGCCGACTTTCAACCATTAGGCTATCACTGCTCCTTAGTAAGTGGTTAATGCCATATTTAAATAAATTACTTGGCTGTTATCATAACACATTGTGAAAGAAATCGGAGTTTTTCGTATAAATGCAGTAGGTAAATGATTACTACCATCCATAGAATCCATCCATAACTGAGTGGAATGGATCTACATTAAATTCAGGTTCCATCAAAAGTCAACCGCGGATGTGTGGCAGCCTCTGGGTATTAAGTTGAAATACGTCTTACAATTAAAATGAAATTTTAAAGAAATGTACATTATTCAGGCGAAATATTGAGTACTAAGTAAAGCTATATTGATATAATTTGCGATTTACATTACTGTAATACGTTTACTGTTTATAATGAATAATTGTAATGTTATAAGAAATATGGAAATTAATAGGCATGGAAGTGGAGTGTATAAGTTGATTGCAATTAATGAGGTAAACAGAATATTGTACAGTTACCAACTCACAATATTCGAAATGAATTGTTGCAATGTTCCAAATGGAGCATCGCAATTATTTATTTATCATCTATGAAATGCATTAAGCTTTTTCTGGCAGACCTAAACATTATAAAGTAATACGGGAGCCTTACATATGGTTTCTTCAAAACAACATAATAACGCTACCCTAACCCTACGCTAACACAAACATACGTCGACCGTACCCGAACCATGAACTCGGCATTTGCTAGAAACACGAAATTCATACAGGAAGTTTGCAATTATTAAAAATAATGTAACATACCTTACTATCGACAATTTTATCAAATTGGGTATGGGGCTCGTTCCATAATGAAACTAGTTTAAGAAAGTCCACCCCGCTGGTCACATATGAATTAGTATATCATAGTTGCGATATTTTTTTTACAGAACTTATATTTCAAGTCGATGTTCAGTTCCTAATAGGTACATTACTTGGAAAAATCAGAGGTTCCTTTCTCGACTTCGAAGATTGCATTCCTAGCGTACGAGGCCTAATTTCCAACTAACCTATCGCTACTGATATTAAATACACAAAGTATGATTTAAGATTTTTTCAACTCAATTATTTACTTATTAAATTTGTTTATTTATAAAACTTGTAAATAATATAAGTATACAAGTTAATTAAATTAAAATTCATTTATTTATGTTTTTTTGCCTTAAACGGGTAGCACTTTCAATTTCACATCTTAGGTATACATTTCCAACAAATAGGAGGTTACGTAATCTGTATTTAGTGGTTGAGCCTATCCTATCAAGTATTTTAGGAATTCAAGTAAACATGTACTTGACTAGGATTACAATACAACTAGTTTGTCCGCATGGAAATGGTATCTATAGACCTAAACCTTTCACAATAATTGCAGTATCTTTTAGTAAAAATCATGCAAAAGTCCGTTTAGTAGATTATGAGAAAATCGACCGCATGCCAACAGAAAGCGTTTAAGGACTTTGCTTTAGAATAAGTATAGATAATTTTCAACGTTTACCTTATAAGAGGATAGGTTGTGGACTGTGCACGCTAGAATAGCTTCGCGGCCAAGCGGCGCTGTCACGTTGGTGATGGGGCCACTGAAGCCAGGCTCATCTGCAAAAATGATGCTACAATAAATATTCAAATACAATACGCGTGATGCTATACACCGTATAAGAAGAATTGCTTTCTAATTATCATTGTACAAACAAACAGAACAAAAAACAGACAACAAATATTATGTCTGAATATTATAGATAAAAGTAAGCAAGCGTTTTTGTTTTATAAGTATTGTAGTAAAATAACGATTTTGATCTCTGACAAAGTAATTAAAGCATGCAAATATTTACTGTTATTTTTAAATATGTATCGTTATTTCCAAATAGAATATTAAATAGACCTCAAGAGCCCCAGAGAATAAAGCGTGGCAACCTTCTACAAATCAATTACGGAGGATATTTACAAAGTTAAAGATAATAAACAGGAAAGTAAAAACAACAACAGAGATAACAGGGAGCACACAGCTACACAAACCAAAAATTTGAATACCTAATTAAATTACGTCGCAGTGACTCTCGTAATGTTTTGGTACCTTCCTTCATACATTGCCGTGTACCAAATTAGTTTGAATTGAGATAATTAAGGTTATTGTGTTAGGAACGAGTGTCTTTCCCTTGAAAGGTATATTCGCAATGCGCTCATTTAAATAATCACCAATTAATGTAAAATCCACAATTATTGTCAACCCAGTATTGTCCCACTGCTGGGCACGGGTCTCCTCTTAGAGAAAAGGCTTTTAAGCCACCGTGCTGGCCAAGTGCGAATTATTAAACTTCACATATCTTTGACAACTTTTTTTAGAATGCAGGGTTTTTTCACGATATTTTCCTTTACCGTTTGAGTAACCCCCCAATTGAGAGGCTGAATTCATTAGCCTATCACTGCTCTACAATTTATTTCTGTAAAATTTATCTTAATGGATGCTTATTACTCTTAAAAGCTGTAAGTAGTTCTCATACGTCGAAATCGCCAAACTTATTCAAGCCCTTTGTGTGCAGTTTAACTATACTTGTATGCATGTGCTGTGCAGTATAAAGGTGTATTTTGGTTTTAACGATGTGAGTATATAATATCCATTTTAAGGTATAAAATAATATACCTTAAAATGGATATTATATTATTAATTATTAATAGTAGTGTTCGTTGTTTCTTTTTGTTTTTTCTTATATCTATAATTAGTGTAATTGGTACGATCCAATCAGAGGATCGTACTAATTATAATTATATAAATAAATAATAAAACGATGTTAAAAAACAGAATACATTAATTTAAGTCATTTTAACGTTTTTTTGATTTGATGATAAATATTAACAGGCTGCAGGTGCCATTTATCGTCGAGTGAACTTCGTATATTTTCACTACATACACGTAACTAAAAGAAAGACCTTAATCCTCAAGCATTTTTAAAACCCACTATAAAACCATTTGGAGCAATCTTTTCTCATGGGAATATTCCCATAATAAGTATATACTTAGATCGGTAAAGCGCCTGCCAAATACCCTTTAATAAACCGTGTTTTGATTAAATTAGTTTGGTGGCACGCGACACACGAACTGTATACCCACAAATTCAGGTCAAAACCAGTATTGGGTAACCTTTAAATAATAATCACACCTTTAGTGCCATATTAACAAGGCCTACATAATCAATTTTCAACAATTCCTCCAAACTTGACTTCCTAAAATAATTCGTGCGGTCTGACACGCATAAGGTTTACGCTTCATGCAACATAATTATTTAGTTGGCTATTGCACAAAACCTAAAGAGATTTATATGAAAGGGATACATTTTGTATCGGACCTGGTATACCTTCAAAGAGTGCCACCAAAAAATAAAAAAGTTTTGGCAACCAGTAATAAAACATGACATATGTCGATATCTTAAATGGTTTCGAATCTAAAAATATTCATTTGTTTTAGTTACTTATTTCAGTGGAAGACAGTAAAATTATAAAGATTAAAAAAATCCCTTTTGTGGACCATGACTAACATATGAACTTAAATGTCTCAGAAACATAATTATGTATATAACTTATGTATATCACATAAGATAATTCGTCATTAAATATTTTTTGATTATAATGTGGCTATCGATTGACATTTATGTTTTATTACTGCCCGATGAAATTAGATTTTATCCCTATATCTAAAATGTTACATACCGTTTTACAATGTTTAAGCCTATGTCTATTGCACTCACAATTGTCCATTAATTGCGTTCAAATCAGTTTCTACAATCAGTGAATTGTATTCCATTGGCGTTTAAATTATACATATTGTTTATAAGCATTTATTTTCACATTAACATCTATGCATTAGTGTATACGATTTAGTACATCGATATTAAATATTTAGATTACAACGGAAGTTGCTTAGAATTGCAACTGTAATATATTGAAAATTTGAAAATATTTATTTTAATATATTTCCCATATCAAATCATCGCCGGTGCGTTATTGCAATATTCAAAAACAAAATGCAGATTATATTGCTTTGAATTTATCGATATTACCGAACACTGACATGAATATCGATATTTGTATAAATCATTTCGGCAATTTGCACCGCCGATTTTTTGGTCTTTAGCAAAATAGAAAAAAGAAGTCGATAATATTGCTTTCAATTTATCGATATTACCGAACACTGACATGAATATCGATACTTCTATCAATAATTTCAGCAATATGCACACCGATTTTTTGGGCTTTAGCGAAATAGGATAAAGAACTAGTGGTTAAGTTGGTAAATGGTACCATAATGGTTTATACTGTTAAAGCTAGGCTTGTGAAACTTCCGGCGTTGTCACTGACAAATTGCGCGCTCCCTGCCGGACCCTGCCTCCACTAATTGACTGCACGTCAAATTTAACCGCGGTAATCCAAATACAGGGGAAATCATTTTCACGTAACCTTCCTAAATGAGGATAAATTTAGATTAAATACCTGATTTATTAAAGCTTCCTGGGCCACGCTATATTGGTACAAATTAAATTTATCGTTATATTAATGTAATTGAATATTCAATTTTAATCCATTACAATTTGATAATAATCAATATACAAATGTTGATGGAATTCTGTATTTGGATACAATATATATTTTTTTATATTAGAAGAGTAGCAAGCTGATGATACCTAAGTGGCTACTACCACCTAAGGACTCTTATAATCGACCTCATAAGGATCAGGATCCTACCTAAGCTGAGTCAGATATGCGGATCTACCCTGAAAACTAGTTAGCATAAATAAAAGTGGAGGGTATGCCTCAAAAGTCGTCCCACGACGAATTCTACCACCTTTAATAAGGTACCTAGCATCTAACATGCACTGCCCGTAGTGCCCGTGGCTACTCAATAACAGAAGTATTTTTTTACCTATTAAACATACATCTTAGTTTGTGTGAAACAGTTTTTATATAATAATAATGCTGAACCGTATAATTTAATATGCCTGTAGTAAATTATAAATGCGCGAATGATTATAGACAATTGGCAGGTAAATCATGTATGGTTCTGTTGTAGGGTACCTACCTATATAACATAATAATATGTAAGGCCCGTGCCCAGCATTGGGACAGGAATGAGTTGTTTATAATGATGATGTTACACTTGTGAATTTCTTCTAGATCAAAACCATTACAGTTTTCTAATAAATCCTATATAATTTCTAACAAACAAAAAATAACTAATACGAGTACAGTTACAAACTAGCTTTTAATTTCTTAAATCCTTTTACATCTCTTATTTTAATTATAACGTAACGTATCACAATCAAAATCAATAAAACTTTATACAGAAATAGACTTTAACGTGGGATTGCTGATCAAAATAAGTATTTTAGTCTTCTATCTTAATCAGTGTTATTGACACCACAGTAGCCTTTGTTCGCAACTTTATCTGTAGAGCCTTTTAACTTTTCTATTATTACCTATTTGTTTTATATCAATAAAATTAGAAAGGAATCGTTATAAACCAATTAGAACGAAGGTAAGCTAACGATATAAGTGGTCGAAATAAGTCCATAATCTTGATTCAAAAAGTACGCACTGTAAATATATGAAT
Source organism: Astraptes brevicauda (assembly GCA_018252015.1). Taxonomy (NCBI): domain Eukaryota; kingdom Metazoa; phylum Arthropoda; class Insecta; order Lepidoptera; family Hesperiidae; genus Astraptes; species Astraptes brevicauda. The sequence continues at coordinate 6,698 of DWPW01000489.1, forward strand.
TTACACGTTCCCGTGTTTTATCTAAAAATTAGTGCTTATTAATAGCCTCCAAATATAACTAGCATAAAAGAAAAGCAGACGACAATCAAACGAGAAAATGTCACCCGATTGGTTTGTCCTGGCTGTAAATAGTAGTCTAATTCCTTATTTTTTGCCTCGATAATATAGAAAATAAGTTCTTAAAGATTTTGCTGATCTAGTTCTATGCTGTACGATCAACATCTAGATTTTTTGAAGAAATTTTAGAAAATAAGATCACACATATTATACATTACATTTACTAACTGTTATTTTGATTTGCAACAATCGCAATTTAATTATAAACAATTTCATTTTGCAAAGGGAACATTAACTTATAATTGTATTGTAAATGTATTTATGTAGGTATGTTTACGATATAATCAGCTAGTCAAAAAACGTCTATTTCTAATTATTACGTTGTGTGAGCGCAAGTACGTTAACGTAACATAACGTAACGTTGAAGATAATACGAAATTGACTAAAGTACCTACGAGTACTTTAGTCAATTTCGTATTATCTTAGAGAAAAACTAATTTTATATATAATTTAATACAACACCACACAACAAAATAAATCATAATTAAAATATAGTTCGAGTTCATAAAATTGCAAATGGATTGCAATGCAAAACTAGTATGTAATTTCCCATTAATTGTTAGTAAAATGATCAAGACAGAAATATTCATGTCCAGTATTCTTTCAGGTTATATCTACAAATGTGATAAGTAGTATACATTTAAAGTTTTGAGTGTTAAAAATTAGAAAAGTATGGAATGAAGCAAAATACTTACGAGCTGTTGCATCCGTAGTTGTTGCTAGTAGCCAGTCCAACATCAGCAGCGCCAAAATCATGTTCCCACTTTTAATTAAACTGAACTGTCTTGTAGCAATCATCTTAGTCTGAAACTCTTATAAGTTCAAACCGATCCATTAATTAACGAAGCATTCTTTATTAGTCCTATGTTGGGCGCCAATGATCCTAATTAACGCGATTTGCATATTTTTCACATTATTTATACCAAAATACTTGCCATTCGCGACAAACATTAAAAATACAAAAACCATTAATGCTGGCTACCGATAAAAAAATCAAACAATAGTTAACAACTTATCGTAAACGGTCATTGGATTGCATTGGAAACACGCAAGGAAGTGATTTGGAGGGCGGTCAACTTGGAAAAGGTATAATATTTTCCGAAGTCCCGTGAAAAGTTTGTTACGGAACGAGCGAGGAGATCACGCACACGACCGATCTAGTCCGTAGCTAGCAATCTACTGGTGCAAGCGACTTGCACCGGCGCGCGAATAGCACCTCCCCTTTTAATGAAGCCATCTCTTTCATGTGAAACGGGAGTAATTCATAGCACCCCACACAATAACCTTCCGATTCTGACATTTTCTTTTCGTAATACGGTAATAATGATCACTTTATCGAATCAAAGCAACTTGCTGTTACATTATCCCACAAGACATGTTTTCAACTGACTTGATCCTTTCTTTAATGCATCTGCTTAATAAAAGAAAGATGCATTTTTTTTATTTAAAAAAACAAAACATTAAATCAGGTATTAAGGCTATAGGACGAGATAGTACGAAAGACTAAATATTTTTGATGTATACATTTTGCTTAAATTAGCTGTAGCAGCAAAATTTTAGCCAAATGTGTTTTTTCACATTTTCTTACAGTAGCTACCTACTTAAAACAGTACTTTTTCTTTAGATTTCTTTATAAGCCATAATTACTCATGTTATATAAAGCCATAATTATTAAAAATAATCTATAACTTACAGTTAGATCTAGTATGAACATAACGTGTTATAGGTACCTAAGTATAAACGGTGACATCATGAATTTCCCATAAAAGTTCTATAATGCATTGTTTTTAGAATTCAAAACAAAATGATTAACTACATTTCCTTTTTAGTTCGTAGATTTCCAAGCAAAGCTGTTTTACCGAGAATGCATTGATTAAACTGAACACAATCGTAACTGAAATGTAAAATAACCTGTGATTTTACACCCATAACATAAAATAAATATTTAAATACATTTTATATTTTTTAAAAGTAGGTACTTATTTTAATAAAATTATGACAATTTAAATAATATTTATTTATTAATGATTTTTTGTGATTATGATTTTTAGACCATTAAAAAATTACCCACAAAATATCATAACTACCTACCAATAGAAATCTAGTTCAAAACTTTAAAATAAATATTTTAAAATAAGTATTATCTACGGCGTTTTCTGTAACACATATTTGGGTATCACGTACGATCCTTTTGTAATATCTTAAAAATATCTTTTAAAAGGACACTGCAACGTGTTTATAGTTTATTTGATTCCAGGTAAATATTGCTCGGCGAACCGGCGCCATGAAATTGAATTCTGCGAATCGTGAGGGTTTTCCTTGCAAACTCATAGGCGGCCTTATAAGTACCATTAATATTAATTCGAATGCCTACCAGTCGCATTGTTCAGTCATTCTTAGGCTATAGTGCCGGCTTGAGAACTTAAATGTGTTATTGCGGTAAACGGTTACGAGCCTTTATTGAAGTTAAGACTATAATTTACGTCAACTTCAACCCTTAGTAGACACCAGCGCGAACATCGAACCTTTGAGTGTCTTTTTACCCCTAGAGAACCGGTCTTAGCCATTTAGACATTTCGGGCAAGACACACATTTAGCGCCTCCAGCCTGTCACAAATTTGGCGCCTCGAGCCTGTCACAAATTTGGCGCCCCGGGCACACGTTTGATGCCCTTTATCAGTTCTAACATGTATTATGTTTATGACACTGCACCTGCATCACAATTATCTATACGATGCCACACGACACGATGACGATAATAAAAGATGCTACAACCCTTTGTGGTTCTACTCTGATGGCACCACCGCCACACATATATCTGCCTTGTGTCAGCAGTGTTAAGCTCTGTTGTGTTCTGGTTTGCACGGTATGGTAAGGATGACATATATATTCGAGGCAGTCCAATGGCTTATAGGCCAAGCCTTAAGAGTAGCCAGATTGTCATGCACCATGTAGTTTGTTATAGTTTCTTTGATTAAATTGCTGGTAAAACACATTTTTGTTGTTACTACAACGTAACCAAAACGTAACTACTTACCGACATACTGTCGCTGTTGTGTGGTTAGTTTGTGGTACGTCTAGACAGGAACTAAGGAGGAAGTAACAAATGTGCATCAGTTGCGCGACTGTCACCACTACCATTTACCAAACGAGATACACGTGTACATAAAAATGATAATAAGTGTCTATATGTAAATAAGTAATTATTAGGCATTGATGCCAAGGATAAAAGACAAACCAAAGACTCCAGTCACGCGTAATTTAAAATTTTACTCACAATACTTTCTGAAAATAGGTGGAAGCCATGTAAATGTCAGAAGTCATAACAAGAAAGTATTTCAAATACCGTTACCACAGTCACAAACGATAAACTCGCATAATTATATAATTAGATTAAAATCCTAGCTACCGAAGTGTTAGGTATCATTTCAATTAGCAACCTGACATTTGATGTATCGTATTTCATTGTCAGTATTATATCTACAGGGTGGCAGATAAAGCAGGGAACATATTGTTGTAAGTGGGTTTTTAGTATTCAATTCTCGTTCAAAATACCTAAAAATAATATGTTTATTTTTGATAGGAAAATTCCATTAAAATATATTATTGATGAACACTAAATCCATGCCCAAGGCCTAATCATACTGACAAATAAACTAATATTAGTTATTAAATACAAACGCGTACTTGATAAAATTGTTTAGTAGCGGTATGGTGTCCATACACTCCACATATGAGTATATTAGATATTTTGGGACAATTTCACTGCTTTTCTCTTTTATAGATTTTGATGCGGTTTTTTTATTTTAATGGCATCATAATATCTATATCAATCTATGAGTATAATAATTCGAAAACATCAAAATATCGACTACCCACGTGGCGGAGCGGTCGCTATACCGGTCTGACGCGCAGTGGTTTCCGTGTTCGATCCACGGCCAGACAGATATCTGAATGATAAGTTTAGATTTTAGATAAGTAAAGTTTTATTTCTTGCTCTGGATGTTCGTGTATTCGTTTTTGTGGGTTGCCATGGCACCCACGACACAGGAGAAAATGCTAGTGTCGGGCTATGAGGGTAGAAAGCGATACCTTAAATATGCCCCATTTTAACTTAACACGTTATTATGTATTAATTTTCTACTCTATGTAGGCATACAATTACTAATAAACAAATTAATTCATCCAATCATTTATTCATACTGTATAATATATTATAGTTATTCCTGTTATGATAATTGAATTATGATATTGGCCTCTTGAACTAAAACTAAATATTTTGCCTGCGGCTTAACGTAAAACTACAGTGTATTAATTTACAGGCAAATATTTGTGCGACCACATTAATAGAATGGGATACCTATAACTAATTTATTACATAAGCTTTTCTGCTTGAGGCTTTGTTTCGGCTATATTTCACAGAACTTCTAATCGATTTTACTTCTGTTATTTTTTCCAAGTATTTACTATAAATATTGCTACATCTAAAGCTATACTATCAAATACTAATACAGAGTTCCAGAGTAGGTACTTGTAACCAACTTATCCCCTATATATTATTAAAGATTTTGGTAACTTAGAGAAGGGACCCAAAGTATAT
>DWPW01000490.1:0-11414 GCA_018252015.1 Astraptes brevicauda
GGTAGCCCACCTACATTATAACTACATCATTTTAAAGGTTCCCATTCGTCAATAAAAAACACATTACAATATTTCACATTATAACTGTGATATCCAAGAATTTTATTCCGACTAACCTCTCAATCAATGGCTGTTATTTTGTATCTTCCTCAAATCGCTGGCAGCTTGTAACTTGTAACGAACTTTATCGCTCACCGCGTTTGCAGAGATTATAGCAAATCTACTGATTTTAGGTTACCATTGGCGCTATCTACGTCTGTGTAACAGAGGCGAAGTTAATCTATTGATAATGTTAGTTTTGTTCTTGTAAATATTGCTTATCGGTGGAAGATATGTGTGGAAGCGATTGTGTATAATCCTTAATTATATACTGAGTACATACGTGTCTATTTTATTAGAGACCGACGAAATACTGAAGGATTTTTTTGGACATGTGAGATATTATATTTGTGTAAGTTTTAACACTACGTCGGTATTTTAATACCTGCGCCACCACCGCTACACCTGTATGTGCCTAATAACAGAAGTGTTAAGCGCTGCTATGTCTAAAGGGTGTGCTAAGGGATACATACTCATCAGGGGCGTTCTACGTTAGTCCTCAGAAGTGGAAACGCGTATGTTAACAAACTTAGATTGGATTTTGATCTTAGCTGGGGTTGATTACAGGTGTCTATGGGCGGCAGTGGCCATTTTACATCACTATAAGAGTGAATAGGCTTCTTTTAGGCAAACGTGCGATTCCCTCGGCTGCATCACACTTGAGATCTAGTAAAGTCGCAACCAAACGTAAGCCTATATTGAGTTTAAAAAAAAGTGGAGTGCCTGCTCGTTTGCTACTTCCAAACTATATAAAAAATAGATTACGAATCATATTGTATTATAGGCTAATTATATCTTTCAGACTTTTTTATGAGAATCAGGATCTTCAGCTTCTAATTTATTGATACCCAATCTAAATTTTTGACATAAGACTTCCTACGTCACAATCAATCATCTTATATCTAAATCAGAACTACTATGCTCCCAAATTTCACACTAAAATTAAATAATCCATATGTAATCACATTATTTAATTTTATTTCACAACAAGTCTAGCGATGACACGTATGTTATATTATTCATATTTAATTAAGAGTTGACCGGTTCATTGACGAGACTATTTCGTTCAAGTAGATAAATGAAATGTTTTCAATCCACTTTGAAACCGTAAGTAAGAAAATAAATAGATAAATAAAAGAAAGAAGAGTTGGTTTTTCTAAAATACCACTTCCGTATCAAAGAACGTGACAGGTGCTAATGTTCCTGTAGATCGGTTAGTTTCAATCTTGCCTACCTAAACAAGATTCTTATATTTTTTAATCTTATTATATTCTTTAATCTATATAATTGAACAAGTAGTATGATGTCATCAAAAATTTTAATATATAAATAAATAAATCAATAGGAAACGAAAATAATAAACTTAATCTAATTTGTAGTCACTTCAGCTCAATAACATCTGAATCCACTCTCAAATTAAACTCTAATCGTATAAATTCTATCTGAAGTCGATCAAAGCCTAGCTACTTCTAAAGACAAAGTTGGAACGTTTCAAACCATCAGCCGTAAACACTTATAGAATAAAACAAAGATATATACCGCGCAAATCTAATAAAAATCGAACTAATCAATTTCATTGGAATTAATACGAAAGTAAGACACGGCGAGGATAAAAAGAAACAGAAATCTAGAGATCCACTTACTAGTATCAGAGTACGAGACAGGTATCATTATGCGGGTGTACTTACGGCAGGGGGCGTGGGGGAGGCAATTTAATTCTGTCCACGTTCTAATAATGACCGTCATAATTCGTTCAAAGTGTCCGGTCGGGGACACTTAGGCCCCCGCTCCCTGATTCCTTTGCATTTCCCCCCTTAATTCCATTTTCACTAACACACGCTTATCTGCAAGATGTGTTCGCGTGGTTTCTGGATGCGTCGGTGTTTTAATTTGATTCGATTGTTGCTGAACCATGTTTTGATGTTTTTTATATTAGATGCCACGAGCTCGGACGTTACAGTTTGTAGTGTTGATTGAATTACCTTTAATCGAATTGGTATGCTATCTTTCATTTTTACTTTATATGTTTTCAGGTAATGCTCAGTTTGAAATTTTAAATATCAATTAAGCTAAATAAACAATTAAAGAATAGGTATATGAAGCGTCTGAGATTCCTTATATTTTTAAAATTGTAGGTACGTTTTTGTCAATGTAATAACTTCGACGCGTAAGTTGTGCTTACAGAAAACTAGCCTATACACTTAACTTAGAAAGAAAATCTATAATCACACACAGTTTATAGAGAGTGAAATAAAATCTACAAAATTGTTTATCTCCAACATTTTCATTATATCTTTTTCTGTTTCATTATCAAATATTTAAACATTTTTAACTACATCTAAAGAATTAGACACATCTCGGCTGTATGCTAATAATTCTTAAATGTTTGCGTGTTAATACATCACATATAATACTAATACATGTACACACACGCTTATTACACACACAAACATGTTATGCCTCATTTAAATTATTCTAAATATGAAACAAAACAGTCCCATCCCTCAAAAGATAAAACACACACTTGCATCTAGACCACACGAATACAATCCGCGATATCCCAGTGTGCGTAACATATGTGTGCAATATTACATTTACACGTGTGAGTGGGACTTTATCAACACGTGTAGTCGGTATTAAGTTTGATTTATACCTCTTTATATCGTAAACGTATTAGGGATGCTCCCTTTCGTACTTGCCACCCTCAGCAACGCGGTCTTAGATAATGTCCGGTAATTAAGGACGTGATGTTTAGATGTTATTTTGTTTGATGGACAATAAGTAGGTATGTAAAGCAGTTATGGCCTAATGGTTGAAACTCGGCCTTTTAATCGAGGGGTCCAAGGTTCAAATCCCAGGCACGCACTTCTGACTTTTCGAAGTTGTGCGTATTAAAAGTTAATTGTCACTTGCTTTAACGGTGAAGGAAAACATCGTGAGGAAACCTGAAAGTTCTTTAAAAAAATGTTTTCAAAAGCGTGTGATGTCTACCAATTCGCGGGGTACACTATAGCCTAGACCCATCTTACTCGAAAGGAGACCCGAGCCCAGCAGTGGAACAACAATGGGTTGACGGTGACAACGAAGTAGGTATATGTTTTGGAAATAAAATAGCTCTAAATCATATAAAAAGGTAAAATCCTTTGTGGTTCGACTTCTGAGTCACATCTCTTTCTACCTTATAACAGCAGCGTTACGTACTGTGATTTAAAGGGAGTAGTAAGTATGTTTACTTATTCGAGGCCTCTGGAATCCAATGCCGAATATAACTTAGATAAAAAAAAAATATGTTAGTTTTTATCCTTATTTCATTAAATTACTTTATTACGTAGAGTTTAATATCATACGCGTTTGTTTTATTTTATGACGTTTTGTGCTACAAAAACATATAATTAATTTATTTTATATCTAAAATTTCATTCAGATGCATCATTTACCTATATACGTGAGTTGTAAATAAGCAATGTCTGTGAACATAATTAATTCGATGTATTATTTTTCCAGGTAAGCTGATATATAATGGCATTATCGTAAGTAATAACTAAAATATTTGTCCCTTAAAAGTTTGTAAGTACGCTGGTTCAATCCCTATCTATTCATCCAATCTAACTTTTAAATTACGTACAATCTCCTTTATGTGTTATGGATTTAGCAAACCAGCAGCCCACCTGATGTTAAGTGGTCATTGCCGCCGATGGACATGTAATCAACCCCAGATAAGTTCACAGTCCTATCTGAGATCGGCCACAGATGCATTGCTAACCCTGAGGACTAAGTTGGAATGCCTCGGATAAGTATGTCTTGTTTACCACACCCTTCAAACTAGAACACAGTAGCGCTTAACACTATTTTAACACGCTTGATTTTTATGAAGCAGAAATAAGTATGACGGTGGTGCCGCCGTATTTCTAAACACAAAGAGTTCTACGACTATATAATATACACATCTACTTCTTTATTTACACGAATATAAATATATGAAAATAAAACTTAATTGCTTACAAATTATCCGATGTATACTTCACAATTTCGTAAAACAATTCAATACGATAAACATAACGCCGCGTCCACAGTTATGCAAACTAGGTGCACGACGGGTCCGGCCGATCCGATATTTACGGTTTTTAATTAGAGAACATCGTAACGCTGTACGTGACGCCCGGTTTATCGGTCCGGCTAATGACTGGTGGAGGTATATGCTTAGTCTAGTGTTGTAGAAATGGACAGTGTGGAGTAACTATTAGAAACTGCTAGTATTTGATGAATGCACTACCGACACACCTTTTTCTGTCAGTGAAAGCGATAGTGCTATTTTGGTTACAAAAGTGTGTTAAAGGACTTTTGAAGCAATAAAACGGTAGGTGATGTCGTCATAAGAAAATAGCGTGTGATGGAAACGGATTAAAATGCTATTTATCGTACGAAATACTTTTCATTACGTTAAGAATGTAGGAGGTATGCAATAATGATCATTCTAAAAATAATAATACAAATAAAAAATATTCCTTTCACAATATAATGTATTCCTAATGCAGTGAAAAAAGTCTACAGAATATTTAACTTCAGATACACATTTTTACATCTTCCTCGACCTAATCGTTTAGACATAATCATGGCATTTGCCTGAATATTTAAACCCCCTCTTAATTCCCATCGACACTCGATAGCACGTACCGTTTGGAATTAAAACGGACACAGAAAAAAGCATTCCTACTCGAAAGAATCGTTTGCATAATGAATATACAGCGATATTGGGTTCGTCGAGGCAACAATTGTGTGGCCCCGGCCTTATAAGGGAAAAAAAGGACTTCGGAACATTTCGTCCCTAAGAGCCTTATTAGAAGGAACTAAAGTCGATAATGCCGTATCAGATTATTCCTCTTGATCCGTAATCGCGTTGTAATTGAAGCTAATTGTTTGTTTTTGTTTGTTTGCAATAAACGGGGATCATCGTGTTTTTGTGAATTTTTTGCGAGCGTCCAAATAAAAACAGGTGAATTACATGATGACGTGCGGCGATGTTCGCTTATCCCTTGCCAACTTCTGGAGTGTTGGTCGTTTATATTTTTACGTTAAATTTGTTGTGAAGCGTTTGTTATCCTTTAATCGCCGTTTGTGTCACAATTATATCTGTAACTAGGTAGTTCATTAATTGCTTGCAGTTGTTCTAATTCCTTGAAAAGTAATGTCATATCCGTAAGTGTTTTACCGGTGTTTAAGGTTTTATGCTTTCATTTTGGCTGTAGTTACATTTTGTTCTACTTCATTTTAAAATTTTTCACAAAATTTAGAATTGAAATTACAAATGTCGACTGAGAATCTTCTTATCTTGACAAGGTTTTTCTTACTCCAATCTAGGTGTAGTATGGCTTAGTTAATATTCTCGAGACTTGAATTTGTATCAAGACCCTCATTTTAGAGGACCAAATTTATACCACTAAGCTATTCTCTGCACTTTTGAGTGTTAAGTATAAAATATAAAAGAATATAGTAGAACGTATGTCTTTCTACTTTCTATCGCTTTGACATAATCTTTGGAGCTTTAAGCTCGAAGCTAAATCTATTGTAGCTATTGTGTGAAATATTTTAACTGATCTGACCTACTTTTGATGTTGAATGGGATCAAACTTGGAACTAATTATTTAGTTTCAAAGAACGTGATATAATCTTGTATCGCGAATCTGAAATGTACAAAATATCTTTGACAAATTCGAGTCGAATTTTGATATTATTCGTGATAATCTTGAACAAGTAATAAATATCCTTAACATTACGTAGCCGTATAATTGGATTGACCTCAGATTACATTTGTAATTTAGTGTTTAGGTGCTCAGAGTTTTTTTTTGCTATTTGAGTTTGATAAGACAAGTAAACGTTAACCTTTTCTTAAAAAGTGAGGTTTCTAAGCATTTTAGCAAAAAACACTGGTATTTTCCAGATACATATTTCGCAGAAGCACAAAAATTTGTAAGTCGGCTTGGCAATATTTGACACAAGATCTTGACTACAATTGCGCTAACAATCTGACTGTCGTCTCCCTACAGCACTAAAATTGAAAAAAATATCCGAGTCACGTCACAAACCGCATACCGCAGTACGGTTGACAAAAAACGGGACGCCAAATGAACAAAATGCACACTAGCTGGTCTTGTACTGAGCTCATCAAAAGAAATCCAAACAGAACAGGAGACAGTCAGCTGAATACTAAGAAGGAGGGAGAGGCAATTATCGAACCGCTACGGGGGAAAGGGAAGAAAACATTTGCTCCCACTAACGAAACAATCGCGGGCATAATTGATTTTAACTTAGACTCGACTGCAAATGAAGTCAAGTGGGGAGATAGGTAGGTAACTTTTAGTTTTTTGTTAACTGTACCGTAATTCAGCATACATGCAAGTAATATACGGGGAATGACTGCTAAGTTAAATAATTGTAGAGCTGCAACCTTTTCAGTGGAAGTTGGCGATGTAAATATTTGTGATCTGGAAATCCTAAGGGCGGTGGAATGTTAAATATCCATTTAAAGTGTAGTCAAATAAATCTTTTGCTGAACATTTGTGTGGAAAATTTACACGTTTTGAACTAACGCTGGACAAACAATGAGCTATCTATCCTATTAGTAATATGCGACAGGATTAACAACATTTCTTTATTATATTCAAAAATTATGTACATATTTTAGCGGGGTACTTGTCGACTTAGTGGCCTGATTTAGTTACCAGTTCATAACGCTCAATCAATCGTAATAAAATAAAATTTTGAGACTTTAAATCCCGAAAATTACTTTTAATAATGTGCGAATATTTTTAGTATATTTTCAAATTCTTAGTTTAATATCTATTCCTTTCTATAATGTTATTACATCAATAGGATATCGGATCATATTCGATTTTCAAACTTAGTCAAATCATCATTATTCGTATTTTGAATCAGTTTTTAAGAATGGAAGCGAGGCGACTTAACTAAAACGGATTTATATCTGGTCTGCAGTCGTGGGTAGTTTATGTTATGCATTAACTAGCAGTCAGGTGCTTCGAAGATTCCGAGCACTTCTTTAATCAAGGCGCAGCCAGCCTCATTTGAATATACACACGATCGGCTTAAAGTAACGATTCATTAGCGTTTTGAGTTTTCGCCGCGGCGTGAATTAGAAATCGCGGTAATGAGGAGCCGGCGTTAGAATTTTGCGGGGGATTTTCAGAAAATCGGAACAGGTAAAGGATTACAATAATGTTCGGCTGGTTTTAATTGATGTTAGTAAAGTTGGTGTGAGAGAAGTCAATACCGTACTAATATTGTAGTACTCCAATTATTATACAATTATGTTTTACACAGAAATAATTACAAATGAACACCAACGATGTTATTCTTAATAGTAATGGTAACTGTATGACTAATTATAATATTCATAAGGATAAGGACATAGATGCATAAATTTAATTTTCATGCACAAAAACTATAAGCTGATAAATCGTAAATCTATTAAGATTTTCAGTAATTTAAAGCAAAAGACGCTTAAAATGAAAACAAATGAAAGAGCAGGTGAGGCGAGCGATATGGCCGTATTCAATAAACAGGAGCCTTAGAAATAAACGCTTAACCCAATAAGGTCGGCAGCTACCGCACGACATGCGAATCTGAGATGTATGGAGCTGATAGTCGCCCGCGCGCTCCAAGATGCTCGACTTCAGATATGGTAATCGGGGTATAGTCGCAAGCGCAAGTGTGCGGAGCGATTTTGTTGCTGGTGGGTCAGATGATTGCGGTGAATAGATTTCAGATGGACCTACCTAGGACGTTCCTGCCACTTAGAATAAGACTAAGTTGACTATAGTTATGCTTATAATAGATTCAAATAATTGACGAAGATAAACTTGGTGAGAAAAATATTGTTACCTTAATAGTGTACTTAATATCGATCCCAACTTTCATAGTTTCCATTCTAACTATATCAAGAATCCACACTTTCAAAAATGTTTTTCATCCACACTTTCAAAAATGTTTTTCATAAATTGTCTATTTTTATTCCGTTCTTGACTGACGAATCAATAACTGATTATGTTTAGAATTTGTCACGTCATTTCTATGTAATTTCAGTGCTTCCATGCTAACGTAATGGAATCATTTCGTAATCAATGTCCATTTCTGTGTCCTCTGATCTAGTTGTGGTGATGTGGTGTCTAAAATTCATCACGTCCTATAATTTCCATAATGACCATCTCAGTCCACGTACATCCCATAGGTGGGTCTTGTTCACAGTCTTCGTGCACTGGGCACGTAGGCCGGACACTGCGCTCGCGGAATACTGATTATTAATTAGGGGTGGCTGGGGTGGGTTTTAAGTGGACTTCCGATGTCTTGGCTTGGCTCGCTTGATTGAAATTTTATGAACAGTGTTACGAGTTTTGTTTTGTTAATTAAATTGAGGTCTGGTGAAGTTTTGGATACTAATGAATTTTTTGCAATAGTTTCTTAAGTAAAAAGTAAATTATACATGTATTTCTATTTAATAATGGTTCCTATAAACGTGAACTAACAAAATAAGGCATTTGAAGTCTAATATAGAGCATATCATTTCAATATGATATTTCTTAAAAAAAATTAAGCTTTCAATGCACTTTTTTCTATATCTCTTATCAAGGTCCCTTAGAGAAAAATCTTCCAAGTTATCGTCAGAATTTTTACATCCTCCTACTGTTCGATTTTGATGGTACATTCCATCTAAGATATTTGCTTTAAAATATTTTTATTTTTTATATACCTATATATTTTACTCTATTCTTAGTCGGTTCAATCGAGTCAACGGGACGTAGTTATTTTTACTGCATACCTCCCTGGTTAAAACGGACCAAAATAAAATTTTCCGACACCTAAAAATTTCAACACATTTACATATAAATATAGCCATAAAGGGATAAATCACAGGCCTCATAACATTACCATGGCACCCACGCAATTACATACATACGACCGCCTGCGGCTTCCCCCGCTGATATCCATACAATTATAGTATCTTCCTAACTGTGAAAGAATCCGATCAACTGATATTATGTCAATCGATAGACATTTTTGCATATCATTACATTTTCAAACGACCGCCCTGATCTAAGGTCGATAGGGTCAAAAGACAGACGCAGCATCTATATTTCTCGTCTGAATTATCTTAATTGGAAAGGCATCTTCATTTCATTGCTGCTTAAGTGAGTAGATAGATAATGGGTTACAGGTATATGTATGTCTATGTACCTTATCTATTTCAATGTCTAAGTAGGTGTACATGACATTGAAATTTAAATGTGTGCATTAAATAACTGGGTTTATAATTTTATGAGCAGAAGATAAGATGAAAAATTTTGTTTCAATTATTTAAAAGAGCTGCAGTTGTTATAATTCAGAATATTAATTAACGATATGATGCGATTGGCATTAGACTCAAACTATTGAATTCAATTTTAGTCAATGTTTCTTAATCTATATCTAAAAATCGTCTTCGGAAGAACTGATGCCAAGTCACTTAAAATTAAATTTAAAATGGAATATGTCGTTTGCTATTGTAAGCTGTATTAAGATCTCCAATTGAATCAATCGCTACAACAATAATTGACTAAGATAGTTGATGAATTGACTAAGATAATGAAACGAAGACGATAATATAATAATTACGTACAATAATTAAATTTAATACCGTCCCGTCGTAAGATTGATGGTCAAGCACCATCACCGGAAACCGACGGTCATTAGCCAGAAAGAGCGTGTCAAATAAATTTGTCACAGTCATAGACTGATGGGTTTCCAGTCGAATCATTGCTTCTTTTGGTTTTATTGTTCAGACAGGTGACAGATGGACTACTTCTCTGTAGTTCGTTATCTCTGTATATTAATGCCTTTCTGATAATAACCCAGTAACAACGATGGGTCAATTTTATTGAATTTTATTTAGATAAGTAGGTACTCGAAGACTTAAGGTGACTAGATTTATCATCAAAACTATTGAAGTTTTTCTCTGTGTTCAACATCATCCTCTTAATTTAAAATTGGTTAGATTCCTAGTATCAGATAATAACAAAAAGTTATGTAAACAGAATATCATAAGTAATAAAAAATCATAGATAAACTGTCAATTAGTTACCAGTGTTAATATAAACACGAAAATTTATTCTTTTGTTGAAAATAAAATATAATATTATTTCAATCCTGAAAATTAGTTTTTCAAACACTAGAATCGAGTAACTTTTGGACGATGCAATTTTCTAACCGTTAGAAGGAAAGACTTCGTCAATATAATTTTTGAAAACCATAATCACATTGATTGATTTTTTGATCTGGATATCATTGACATGTCATTGGTCATTACGAAAAAAACTTCAACGATTGACCACGTATGAACTTTTGAAGAAGTCAACTTACCTAGTTAACTCAACATTCTTCTGAGTGCTATCAAACCATTAATCTCCCATTGCCCACGCGTGGACAATTGCGACACTGGCGTGGTCCGTCAGTATTGCACCTGCTGTAGCGTGGGCGTCCGGAGCCGTGTTGAAGGAATGTTGTTTATGTCCTCTACACTACATTGTAATTCAGTCAACGTTTTCATGTTAATGAGGGTGAAACAAACACGTTTAGATTTTTCCTAAGTATTTCGGAATATGTATGTACCTTGTAAATAGCTCTATCATGAAGTCCAGTTGATAGATATTCGTCTAGATTAGTGTCTGGACACTTTCTCGATTTGTGTGTGCTAATAGTCAGAAAATACGGCGTTATTTTTTTAGTATATATAAATCATTGTTGTTTAGTCTAATATTGTCAATAAAGAATTTGTCTAAATGATTCTCTCATGCATTATGAAGAACGAGCGAGAGGCAACGGAAATGCCATCACTTTGGTTTTCAATTATTGACACGCTTATTAGCTCCTAACTGAAAGGTACAAAAAGAACTGTCTCCTCTACCGTAAATACTCTACGGCCACGATAATTCGTTCATCGCCTGATTGATATAAAGACGTTTCGTTGCGTGCCCTTTCCTGTCGACGCCTTCTTATTATTTTTTTCATTTCAACGCTTTTTGCCTCGACTCATCATTTTGTGGACCTTCTCGTGGCGCCAAGTTCATTGATTGAGTGCTTGGTATAATGATATTAATTGTTTTTGATACTTTATGGTGCGGTTAATTGTTTTATAGGAGTTGAATAATTTGATTTCTTATGTGTTTCGTAGTATATACATACATATATATATTTGTTCGATGTTCAAAAAGGATTCTGTAAGAATCTACTTTGAATAAAATATTTTTGATTGAGATTTTGATTTATAT
>DWPW01000491.1:0-11413 GCA_018252015.1 Astraptes brevicauda
ACATGTTTGTTCTTTATAACAGTGTCAAGCCCTGCTGTGTTCTGGTTTGAAGGGTGTAGTAAGGGAGATATACTCATTCGAGGCGTTCCAACTTATTCCTCAGGGGTAGCAACACATCCGTGGCCGACCTCAGGTGGGACTGTGATCTTATCTGTGGTTGACTACAGATGTCCATGGACGGCAGTGGCCACTTCCTGGCTGCATGCTCGTTTGTTATTTCCGTAACATAAAAAAAGTGTGTCAGATATCTCATATGAAAAAATGCGCTATTGCTTTTAAATGCGGATTAGCAGATTAAACCTCATTTTCCGTACAATAAATGATTTCTTAATTCACAGACGAAAAATACATGTAAAATTTAGCGGAGGTGTAGTGAGAAGCTTTGATATTGTGAGGCTGTTAGGGAGCAGTGATGGGATGCGTTAATGTGGTGATGTGCAGTGACTAGGGGGAAGAGTGGCGGAGAGGAGACGGAAAGTGATTGACTGATGAGATAGTTTTTTATTTGTATTTATAATTTTATTTTGTATTTATTCAATTGTTGTCCATTCATTCATATTCATATGGTCCATTCAATTTCGACCAATGCAACTGGTCCACTAGTTAACCTTTAATACGCATATATCTTCGAAAAGTCAGAGGTTTATAATTGGCCTAGGATTTAAACCTTGGACCCCTCGATTGAAAAGCCGTGTAATTTCATTTGAACCTAATAAATAATAGTAATAATAAATAAATCACGCAAACTAGAACACAACAGCGCTTAACACAGCTGTTATAAGGCAGAAACAGGTGTGGCGGTGGTAGCGCCGGAGTCGAACTACAAAGGGTTCTACCACCTTTCTAGCTACTCACCAACAGGTGGACTACATATTACTTTTCTACTGTGACATGATAAACAAGGTTATTTCTAAATTAACTACATTATCTTTAAAATGGACTTTGTTCTCCTCTCCTTAAATAAAAGTAATTCCAATCTTGATTACATGCAGCAAAACCTGATATGCTTCTTTGGATATTTTTCGGTGCTTTGTCATCTGAGAAAGAAAGGGACAAGCATATCGAATTTGAAATTATTGTCCTGGAGTGAAAGAGACAAAATTACTGTTAATTTGCGTTGTGACTTATTTTCTTTGGACATTTGCGCTAGCTTCCTGCCTGGTAATAAGGTTGTGTTTTGCACGACGCGAGGTTTTTTAAAGTAGTCGAGGTTATCATTAAAATCCTTGTTCTTCGAGATTCAGGTTTTAGTTTAAAATTTGCGTTCCATTTTTAAATTAAAACTCGTTTTCGTGATTTTTTTGATGACGGTACTTTAATAGTTATAACCGTAAAAATGCATGCACTATTTCTCAGAGACTAACGATTTCCGTTTCCTGTTGCCCACTTCTTAATATTACAATCTAGATTTTTTGGAGTTAAAATAAAATACAACTGTTAAAAATACGTTAAACAATTATGTGACCTTTGGCTATCATCAACGTTGTAAAATTAAATATAAATCCAAAACATCATATCATATATAAAATTCTAGCTCCGACTGGCAAACTGGCAATCAACTAACAGATTGCAGGTACAGTTGTATTTAGTTTGGAGACATTAAAGTTTGCAAACGGGTCATCTAAAAGAAAAGTAAATATAAAACGAAATATTTCAACGAAATATTCTAAGCACAATTAAAACTTTTTAAATCTTTTATTATAATTAATTTAACTTTATAACCAAATAAGGTTTCAACCTACAGCTTTTAAGCTTACGGCTCACAATCTAAAGCCTGTAAACCATAGCCTAAATAGGCAAACCGATAACCCTAAACTAACTAAGCCCATTCGGGACTATTACTTAGTATAGCGATAAACGGAATTTATTACGAAAAGCCTAGATTAACCCTTTATTGTCACGATTAATCTGCCTTAGATAAATTAAAATAGAATTTCTGTGTGCAAACTAGGAATTAGATGGCAGATAGTCTATACAGGTTATTTGACTAGGTTTTACTTGGAACATCTATTTCTATTCTAGTTTTCAATTAGCCGTCAAAAATTGTATGATTACTACAGTAAAACCCGGATAGTTGCCCCACTTTTAAATTCGTCGTCAACCCATTATTGTCCCTCTCAAGTGAGAGGAGTATAGGTCATAGTCTACCGCGCTAGCCAAGTGCAAATTGGTAGACTTCACATACCTTTGAGAACATTTTTAGGACTCTCAAGCGTGCAGGTTTCCTCACGATGTTTTCCTTCACCGTTAAAACAAGTGATAATTAACTTATAATACGCACGTAACTTGGAAAAGTCAGAGGTGCGTGCCTGGGGTTTGAACCTCGGACCCCCCGATTGAGAGGTCGAGTTTCAACCATTAGGCTATCACTGCTATTTACACTGCTCACTTTTAAATAAATTTCTGTAAATAGAAAATATGTACTTACTTCTTGATCTTTTATACATTTTCTTTTGTAAATATTATTAATATAGATTAGGAGTGAATCGTATTTCATTTGACTTCTAAAAATGGGATTGTTGCCTATTGTGGCGGATAGTAGCCTAACTTCACAAATGCTTCAGGGGATACTTACCATATACGGGGTAATATTTACTTAAAATCATTTAAATAATATATATATATAATATTAACACGCTTTTATTAGCTTCGGTTGTATGTATGTAACGGAATCTTTGGGCTCTAAATTCTCCAATTTCCAAAAGTCTCATTCATTTGAAACTTTGTGCACTTATCAAGGACCGATGACAATGCAATAATTAGATATATATTTTTTTACTTTTTAGTTTGATTATCTCCAAAAGCGTGTTTTTTTAGTTTTTTACTAAACTATATTTTATTTATTTAAAACTAGTTGCACCCCGCAGTTTCACTTGCATTAAAACACATAAAACTTTAAGATATATCAACCAATTCAGTAGTTTTGGGTTGATGCAATTTCAGAAAAACAGATAAACGATTACTTAGTTTTAATCCTCCTAAATATTTTCGAAATACATGGAGTGCACCTGTAGATACGCGGAACTTTTATTTGTTAGATAAGTACGTGGCGTTCCATATTATCTAATGCTCAGATTATCCATGCATCTAAAACCGAAATGCAACTTCAAAATGATGTACCTGTTGCTTCCCTGTCATCACCTTTCTTTTATCAAGGCAAGCTGGATCTCCAAATATCAGCCCCAACATAAGACATAGTAACTAAAGATAGCCTAGTTTGATCTTTTCAGGTTCATTCAATTTTCTTATCTATGTAGCAAGCAAAACTGAAAAGCTTGCCATTGCAAAATAACTGGAGAATTAAATAAATGAGAATTAAATAGGTGTGGTAGTGGTGTCGCCAAGATGGACCACAAAATGTTTTATCACTAAAGGTTCTATTAAGCTGGATCACATTTACTAATGTGGTATACATTTCTCAATAGTTAGGTGGATATATCTTGGTAAACAGGAGCGTCAGCTTTCGAATATTTATTCTTTATTTTTTTTTCAAAACTCTATGTCAGTCAAAACTCTTACAGGAAGCTGTCTGTAGTACATTTGCTATAGGATCGAAAGAACAAACTGGTTCCGATTCGATCAAACTGCAATTCTAATCGATTGATTTTCATTACTCGCCCATACATTGATGATCACTTGATAGTCGTGTCGTGATCGTAATGAATTGATGTTCCCTACAAACGTGTTTCCTACTCACCCTCAAACTGTATCGGTCATTTGCTTCAGCTTAATAATAACGCAGCCTCATTCAATTTTCGATCTTTTTGCGCTCATGTATGTCTTGAATGTTCCCGTGTGAAACAGGCTACTTTTTGTTTGAAGGATGTTAATTGAAATTTATTTTTACGGTACAATTTAGTTTCTATATCTTTTGTTTACGCAAATTTATAAGCAACAATGTTCTAAATTCGATTGGGAGATTGTTTTTTAACGAACTGTACTTAATTCTACCATGTTCTAAATTCAATTGGGAGATTGTTTTTTTAAAGAACTGTACTGTAATTCTATCATGTTCTAAATTCAATTGGGAGATTGTTTTTAATGAATTGTACTGTAATTCTATCATGTTCTAAATTCAATTGGGAGATTGATTTTTTAAATAGCTGTAATTAACAGGTCATGAAATAAAGGCTAAGCTTTGTCTGTTAACTTAAGAATCAAATTAAGAATCATACTCGTCGGTAAAAATTCGTGTAAAAATAAAATTATTTACAATTTATTATCAGTCAGTCAATAAAACTGTACCTAACCTCATTAAATAAAGTAATAGTCCTGGAAGCTTAATAACATTAATAACAATAACATATCATTATTGAGATACTGTTAGTGCGATGTAAATGTATTGACGAGTTACTACTTCGTGATCAGAGCGAAGTGTTCCTGCTACCTGCTCAATATCGGACTTGGTTTATTACATGTTCGTAATATCGTATTAATGTTAGTACTTGGCAATCTAGCCAAATGGCAATACCAGGGTACAATAAAAAAATACATGGATAATTGTGTTACAAAATATATATTAAATTGAACGAAATAAAATGTCAAAGTTAAGCAATATCATCAACTATGTAAGTCTATGTCAAAAAAGTGTTATTTCTACTAAAAGTCATTTAACAAATAAAAAAGGGTACAATGATAGCTATCATAAAAGTGTCATTATGTACAGATTTAACGGTGGTCGAATGGCACCACCGCCACATTTATTTCTGCCTTATATCAGCAGTGTTAAGCGCTGCTGTATTCTGGTCTGAAGGGTGTGGTATAGGAGACATACTTATTCGAGGCATTCCGACTTAGTCCTCGAGGGTAGCATAGCATCTGCGGCCGACCTCCGGTAGGACTGTCCACTTACCATCAGGTGGGCTGCATACTCATTTGCTACTTCCATAGCATAAAAAAGGCACATCGGTATCGGTGATCCTTTTTAGGATTCCGCAACGGACTACACAGAGAATCATATTAGAGGTGATTTTAGACTAATATATATATATAAATAACGGTACTCAAGAATGGCGGTTTCATTTATTTTTGCCAATATCGACCCGCTTACATGGATCTTCGTCACGGCGAAATAAAAAAAAAAAACCGCCAATCGTGAGTACCCGATGATTAATAAAACGTATTAGAGGTATTAATTCCATATAAATAGATTATTAGGATACTAGATAGTTATAATACAGTCAAGTTATTAAAGTAGGTATGACTTTTCGAAGTCGACATTGAATAAGAAAAAGCCGAAATAAGATAAAAAAATCCATAGAACGAAGGATAAAGAGTGGATAAGAATTCCTTTGTCAATAAATATCGCTCTGTCACGTTTTTTAACTAATTTAATTGGTTCATTGTAAACTCTTTATGTGATCTCAATTTGGAAAAATGGTCCAGCCGTTAAATAAAACATTGTAGCGGTCATTGAACTCTATAAGTTAAAGTTCAAATTCTTAACTCCTTTGGATTTTACAGTTCTGCGACGATATTCGTCAACCCATTATTGTCCCACTGCTGAGCACGGGTCTCCTCTCAGAGTGAAAGAGGTGTAGGCCATAGTCTACCGCGCTGGCCAAGTGCGAATTGGTAGACTTCACACACCTTTGAGATTTTTTTTTTAAGAACTCTCAGTTGTGTAGGTTTCCTCACGATGTTTTCCTTCAGCGTTAAAGCGAGTGATAATTCATTTCCAAATATGTAAATTCCAAATAAATAACAGAGGTGCATGCATGGGATTTGAACTACAGACCTCCCGATTGAGAGGCCAAGTTGCAACCATTAGGTTATCACTGCTTTATTTCATTAGTTCATAGTTAAACTATGTTAATCACTACGTATAACTAGTGTAACTACCCTAGTCTTGTTATAGTGGGTTTTCTCTAAAAACGGAAGAATGCCATATTTACCGTCTGCTTGTAAAAGATGATCTTGGTCGATGTCGATCAAAATAAATAACTAGCGATTTTTGTTTAACACCAAAACCTTGTTTCATTATTTTGGTACAAACACTTAGAAATAACTTCACAGCGTAAGCAATACTGCCATAACAGATATAGACAGAAATATTTGAATGATAAAATGTATCTCCTATTATTATTAAACCATATCTTAAGGTTTAATTTACTCATTAGCAATGAGTGTCCACTGCGAGTTTTTGTTCAAATAAGTAATTTAAGTGCCCATCGCTCTGTCATTATTACAAAGAAGGTTCCTTGGTGTCATCGTTAATATGGTAAGTAGGAGCAAGTCGAGCCAAATGCGGATTGAAACAATTTTCAAGTTAAAGGATTCGTTGGGTTATAACTCTTGTTAAGGGGAAGTCTATGTAAGTGTAAAATGAACATATTTGACGATCATGTAAAAATGAAACTTTATATTTATTTTTTTAAATTATCAAGCCGCAAATGAACATGAAATCTACTTGATAGTAAGTGACTGTTGCCCATGGATATCTGGATCAACTTTAAATAAGATCAGAGTCCTTTTTTTGTTTTCGAGGGGGAAACCTTCAAAAGGTATCCAACGCCGTGGCAGCGACGCAGAGTTGTGGGAGATTTTTACCGCACTAAAACCCGGTGGCCGTCCTCAGCGCTACGAGGAGGACTCCGGGATCTCCAACGGAACGCAACCGGAGTCCTCCAAGCGCGATGCCCCATCGGGCTCGGTCCCGGTGAGTGTTCGGGACTCACCGTACCGTCTGGTGCTTATGACGGTATACGACCACATACACCGCCATCCTTCCCGGGGTGCCTTGATGGACGGTTCGAGCCCCCACTCTTGCCGCCCGCAACACCGGAAGCCCTTTTTAGTCGCCTTTCACGACATACAGGGGTTACCGTAGCCCTATGGCCCCTAGGTCCCGGGTTTAGAGGGACAAGGATCAAAGTCCTACCCGTGGCTTGCCAATTTGCCATATACTCTTTGTTATCACTGAGGAATAAGTTGGAACGACTTGGATAAGTTTGTCGCTCTTATCACTGTATTTTAAAAGAGACCCGTTCTATCCTACTACTCGTACATCAGTATAGTTCACAATACGTCCATATATTTTTTATTAAATGGTCCTAAAACATTGACAAATTTAATATTATAATAGCAAAAAAACCCTCAAATAATCCAATTTTAGTCAATGGTATCCGAATACAAATAGGACTTCAAACTAAAGCATTGCTGACATAATTAATATAATTCTTTAAATATAAAATCTACAAAATTATACTTATAGGAGGCGTTCCATCTTAGTTCTCAGGGGTAGTAACGAATGGTCAACCTTAGGTAGGACTTTGATCTTCTCTGGGGTTGATTGTGAATGGGCAGTAGTGGCCACTTACCATCAGGTAGACTGCATGCTCGTTTGCGGCTTCTACTCTATAAAAAATTTAGATTATTAGGTACCTTAATTGCCCGTAATTTGATAAATCTCCTCCTCCTCGGGTCATTCGCTCATTGCTGAGCATCGTGATGTCCTTCCTCAGTCTTTTCCTTCACGAGCTTCTGCCATCTCTGGCGGTTTCTGCAGTGCAATGCTTGTTAAAACTAAAAAAAAATACAAAATCAAACTTCGCTTTAACTCAATAGCCCTGTATTCGCCCTATTTCTAACACCCGCGGTTCTGCTTAAGGCAGTGGCTGTGTAATTACTAGGAAAAACTGCGCACTTATTAGTCTAAAGGCAATTTCTCACCTCCGCACACGAACCGACATTTTAAAGTAGGAATTTTGAAGCAAAAAATAAGCTAGGAGCCACGATGTGTAATGGAGAGCACGAATGGATACGGCACTTCGATTTTATGTAAATTTACACTAAATTACGGTGTTATTAGAGGAAGGTGATAGAATTTATCAATTTGGGCGTCCTTACGTATTATTGTTATTGTTTTGTCTAAGCTGTTGTATTGGTAGGTACTATTTTTACCAATTACCTATAGAAGAACTACAGAACGCACTAAAGTAGTACAAGTCTTTTTTGTTCAATGGCAACTTTTCTTGTATATTTTTGTAAAGTTGCAGTCAGATGTTAAATATCTGTAATTACAAATTAATTATATATCTACGTCGCTGATTATATGTATCGACTATATTTTTGACGAACATTTCGTTATTAATGGTATGTAATTAAAAAAAAAGTATTCGGTTTTAATTCAGAAAAATATCTAGCAAGTTATTAGCGTTTCGAAGTCAACTGGTAGATAAGCCTATATTTATATTTGAAAATGTGTTCAGCCCTGCATCCAAAAGTGTCTTACAGTCTTAAGTTTGGAATAGGTTTGTGGACAGTGATTATTTGATCGTAAGGGGATGGTAGGAAAAACAACGAACAAAATAAAAATCTACAATAATAAAAAAAATATAAATTAAATTTATTTTCGTGACTTTTCTCATGCCGTATCCATTTATTTACTACTCGTAAATAGGATATCACACCAGTACCTGATTTGCTTATAAGAATTATAGCAACGCGGGTTTAATTATACGCCATCTAAAGCGCGCTCATTTCATAAGTTGATATAATAAGATATTTCCTTTTCACAAAAATGTTGGATAACGCATTTGTAAGGTAACTTGGGATAAAAACGAAAATACACGATTTACGAGCTTATCTACACCTCGCACGATACTTTTACGGGATAGCTTGTTTAATGTACTACTGATCTATGTATGTTCCATCCAGATGGTTAGATATAAGATATATTAGATATTAATAGATAGTTTAGATAAATGTGAGTTCGAAAGTAACATACGCTTTTATAGCTTCGTCTGACAGGGTGTTATACTGTAGAAGTTTTACTAGAGTGAAGCTTAAAAGACATTTGAATTTAATATTGACCTGACCTAATTGTTAACTAGCATAGGGTATCTGTAAGGATATAGGTATGTATATATTTTTATGTTATGGTAAGTGACTACTGCTGCCCATGGACATCTGTAATCAACCTCAGATAAGATTACAGTCCTACCTAAGGTCGGCCACAGATGCATTGCTACACCTTAGGATTAAGTGAGAACACCTCGAATAAGTATGTCTCCCTTATCACACCTATCAGACCATAACAAACAGCGCTTAACACTGCTGTTATAAGACAGAAATAGGTGTGGCGATGGTGTTGCCGGATCCGAACCACAAAAGGTTCTACCACCTACAAAATAATTATTGTATATCGGTGTAGGATGACGCTGTACAATGTCAGACATATGTAATCAGTAATTACGTGGCGACAAATCCTAATCCAATAAATAAATATCTATGTATGTAACTGTGTATTATGGAATTTATTCGTTTGTGTCAACGTACATGAGATTAGGATGATATCTTTATAAAGTACGACATGAATGTACATCAATGCACGGCTAGACACGAGACAGATATTTGGTACCTTCTTTTATTTTATGCGTTCTTTAAAAAAAGGTCTCAGTAGTGTGTGAAGTCAACCAATACGCACTTGGCTAGTGCGGTGGACTAAAGCCTACACTCCTTTCACTCGAGAGGAGATCTATGCTCAGCAATGGGACAATAATGGGTTGACGACATTAATGAATATGACGCTGAATACTTCTTCACAGATGTTTCTACTATAAGCCAGAATATATGACGAACAATACAAATAAAAAGTGTTATTTTCAATCGTTTTTCCACAGCTTTGAACTAGCAACGCTTACACCAAACGCAGCCCTAACCATAACGCGAGCCGTCTGTATTTCGCGCAGATTAAAAAGTATCATTTAATTGGTCGTTATGAAGCGCGAGGTGTCGATAAAATGCTGGGAATGTGACGTAGAAGGCAATATAGAACTTTTTGTTATCTGAACGACGTACAAGGGACAATGATGGAGATCGCACCTCTTGAGGGCCGTTCGTATGCGGAGGCTGTGTCGTGTATTTGTTGGCTATATCTGCTTTGTTATTAGTTAGCAATCCGATGTTTAGCGTGAAAGATTAATCTATTTAGAGAATCATGACGAAATATGAAGTTCTGATAGAAGACTTTTTCGGTAAAAAAGTAATTAAAGTATTCAGCAGTATAGTTATAGCCTAATGGCAACCATCTTGGCCGCTAAATTGGGGTTATGGTTTAACACCCTGCACCTCAGATTTTTCAAAATTATGCGTATTAGAAATTAACTATTACTTGCTGTTAATTTGAAGGAAAACATCGTGAGGAAAGCTACATACCTGGGAGTTCGTTAAAACAAGTTTCTGAAGGTGTGAGAAGTATATTATTATTTTGCACTCGTCCAGCGCGGTAGACTATAGCACAAGTCCCTCTCGGAGAGGAGACCCGTGCCCTATAATGAGATGTTGGGTTGACGCGAATTAAAGTAAGAATACTATCAATTAAAATCTACGATTTATTGAGCAAATTATATTACAATGTTATAACGTCCCAAAGTACCTATCGTGTGGTAAGGGAGACTACTTACCCGAGGCGTTCCAACATAGTCGTCAGGGGTAGCAACGCATCTGTGACTGACCTCAGGTAGGACTGTGAACTTATGGGGGATTGATTACAGAGATTCATGGGCGGCAGTGGCCATTTACCATAAGATTGACTACAGGCTTGTTTGCTATTTGCGTAACATAAAAGTACCTACTTTTACTAAAATATGTATCAAATTTGTAACATTTAAATGTGTATGAAATATGCAACGACTAGGTACAGCCTTCGTGGACAATCTGACACATGGTTTCTGGCTTTCTGCGTGACTTACACCTATGAAAAAAAGGGTTTTAACTGAAATAAACAGAAAACAAGAGATTAGTGATTCAAACAAAGTACAAGAGTAGTTAATTATATTGTAAATGTATATAAAATTAATGTCATATAAATGAACCGTTTTAAATCCTCCCTTAAATCTCTTCCCAGTTTTATTTATGGGTTTTAATCAAAAACAAATTAAAGTGATATTTATATTTATGTATTGTTCCATATTTATGTACTGGAACAATATTACATCGTTTTACAATCGAATCGTTTTCGGTATGATTCGATTCGTTTCGGATCGATTTATGGTAGAAATCGGTTGATTAAAATCCGACGGTCAATTGTAAATTGCAATTAACACATTCAGGTCATTATATTTTATTGCAATATTATTTTTATGATTCGTCGATCAAAGTGCAATCGAGGTTATGGCATCATGCGACATCAACATTGTTAATCAGTGGGGTATTTTCATTAACTGTAATTGCAAGCGAGAATACAATCCACGTGATGACGTCATCAGTCAATCCTAATTCGGACTGTAAATGAAGTTTACTAAGACTATATAAGAAGAATCGGCGACAGATGATCTTTATATCGTATATTATAAGAATAAGTAGTCTTAGATTATGAAGAAAAGGAATATTCTACTACGATGTCCGAATGACTTCACATTATTTAAAGGTGGTAGAACCCTTTGTGGTTCGACTCCGGCGGCACCACCGC
>DWPW01000492.1:0-11413 GCA_018252015.1 Astraptes brevicauda
CGGCTCTCATGTGGCCTTATGATAATAAGGTCTGGAACAACAGACATTGGTAGTGAGATGTACATACAAAAGACATTAAGTTCGCGAGCAGTGATAAAGTAATGAGATGGGTCAAACTGTCAAACAAACGAGTGTACATACTCCAAGATTGAGTAGATTTAGCAAAAAATCACTGGAATACCTATACCGGAATTGCGAACACAGGTACAATTCGATAACTGGTTAAAACATATTTCACCTATAAAACACACTTTATTATGCTTACCAGTCCGGATGAACTTTCCAGTTATCGCCTTTGAAATATTCTGTGACTGCATGAAAATAATAAAACCATGTTACAGACATGAACTTAGATTTTCTACCGTTACAGAAGCAAATATTACAACTCATTACTAAGATTTTTAAGTGTACCTGAAAAACAAAATGTCATCAACTATTTAGGCCTTATTACATACCTATCTTAAGCATTGTTTGAATGACAATGAACAGTCTGTATGTTCATTGTCACAGTTTAACCATTGGCAGATCATTAGTAAAAACTTACCTACTTACTTATTTATATTTTTAGTGCAAGTGAATACATTTAATTTAAATTGTTTAGTAAAGTAAGTAACTTTTTAGAATGATTTTCCAGTTAGTAGAAGTCTTAGTGTATCTTTAGTGTACAATTTTATTTGTGTATATAGTGTAATGTAGTTGTTAAAATAAATTTCTACTCGTCGATCAAAATCTATCTTTACCGTTACGCTCGATATGTTGTTATTTACCATTCTTAGGACTGTGCTTAATTTCCTGTTCGGCTTGCAGTTCATACATGCCGTAGCCCTCGGGTAGTACTATAGCTAGGGAGTAGGGCGTGCCCTCCACTGGGCTGTAGAAGTAGCGCTGCTGGCGGGTGGCCACGCGACGCATACTGTCGTACTGAACCTTCACTCCGATTTCTGTTTCTCCCTCGCGCTGTTCTATCATGTCATGACGTAACTGGAATGACGTAAATTTAATTAATAATTCTGCGGTATCAATATTAATTGGTAACCAATTTAGTGCTTTACGATCAAGTTGAATTGAGTACTTTTGTCGATAATGTACTTAATAAATAATGACAGCTTTGAGAACAAACGGTAGCCAATGCCAGGTCATATATGACCTTAGCAGATTAATAACTTAGCGTAAATGACTTCAGCATCTATGAGAAAAAATAGTAGAATTGAAATGAAATGTCTTTATTTTCTATAGGCCTACGGAGGCACTTACAAATTGTCATATACTATATTTTTCTTTTGCTACCGGATCGGAACGCGACTTCAACTGAGAAGACCCGGCCAGAAACTCAGCGCGTTTGTCTTTTTTGGTCAATATTCAGATATTTTTATTATATATGTATAATATATATTTTTATAAACATCTTATTTTATTACATTGGAATATCAATAGCTCCAGTATCTTCCTAGCATTAAGCTATACAAAATGCTTTTTAGTAGGATACGCTACACTTTGACAATAATCAAGGTTATCATCATAATTGGTCAGGCCCAAGCTGTCTTGTCTTCCATGTAATCAGAAATTTTGTAATAGGCTTTGCGTGAAAAGTTTGGACTTAATGATTCTAAAACTATAATTTAAAAAATGCTGATATATTACACAGTATAATTCTGATAGTTAATTAATAATCATACTTACATCGAGTAGCAGTGAGGTGAAGTTAACTCTGGAGTTCTCGTCAGAATCCACGAGCAGCTCCACGTCGGTAAGATCGACGCTCGAGTACAGCGGACGGAGCGTCTCCGTGTACTGAAACATACAAATCTATTGTAGCCTTTATGTATAATCAATGGACAATGAAAGTCGTAAGTGATTTCATAGTGATGAAATAGGGATGTGTGGACTGAGGGAGCGTCTCCGAGCCTCTTGTATTTAACGTAACGAATTTATTGTAGCGTTTTTGTACACTTGTTAATTAATGAGAGAAAATTTTATAGCCATGAAAGTACGGACATGTGAATGGAGAGTATCTAGGTACTACAACGTACAAACCTATCGTAGCCTTTTCTGTATCCTCGATGAACAAAAAAATATGCTAGGGGATCTTAAGTAAAGGTGGCTACAAGTGGTGCAACTAAAGTTTCCTAATTTATGACATAATTAAAAATTGTTCACTTCGATCTGTCAACTTACCTCCTCGTTGGTATGCTAAAACAAAGAAAATCATAAATATTAAATAAAAAGAAACTAAAAACATAACGGCATGTGTGTAAAAATAAAGTATTTAAGTGCAATAACCTTACCAGTGGTCTCAAATCCGGATGGTATAACACATGCCCGTTGTTATCCACCATAAATGAGTAGCCATTAACTCCCAACTAAAATAAAAGAACAAAATTAGTAACTATTTTTTTAAACGTGTGATTTAACTTCTACTTATTATCCTTTAATAAATGTTTGTCGCTTTAAAAACGTTATCTTAGAAAATGATTATTCGTAATATTTTTTAAACAGTTTCTTTATAAAAGCCCTTCACGATTGAGAAGCGATAGGCTTAATAGGCTTTATTAATTTGGCAGTCAATGTCGTTGGTATTTTTAAAGTACTTCAATCTGAAGGCCAAGTGCTTAGAAATCATCAAAAAATTGGAAATATGCCAGAGTGGTTTTACAGTTTTTATTGCATAAGCTATTGCTGTGGTTTTACTGACCTTGTATGGTGGCACGAGCTTCTTTATCTGATCGACAGGTACATCCGTTCCGACCACACCGAGCAAATTGGCTTCTCTTTTCTGAAAGGGGAACATTTAATTATCCCATTGCAATCTATCCATCCATCAGTTTCTTGGTCTACTGGAACATATGACTCCCGTAATGGGATTTTTTGTCGTTAGTCATAGTTTGGCATGTGTTGGTGACCGCAGTAAGTCCGAATGTTATGCAGGAAGACGTTGCCACCCATCTCCTTTATTTTGTCCCTTAGTCACCTCCTATGACATTTTCGGAAAGGGAGGCATTGTTTTCTAGTTCTGACCGACGCCGCACGGCCGTAATGGCGATATTCGTTACATACAAATATAGCTAACAGTTAAATAATTTGCTATGTTTTCACAATATTCGAGTAGGCATGTAAAAATACCGTATAAAACTTTAAGCAACTTACGGTGTGGTTTCTCCTGTCGAAGATGGGAACTGTGACTGAGGTCATAAGCTGACCCATTCCGTCGTCGGCAAGGTTACTACTCTGTGTAAATAAATACTAGGAGTTAGAATGATTTAGCGAGTTGGTAGTTTGGATTGCATTTTGCTACGCTTAAAAGTTATTACACTTTAGTATCAGGCCTATATCTGAATTTATGTATCTAAATAGGAACTAATTGTACTGATTTTATCATTATTTCTTAAATGACATAAGAAATATGTTAAAAAGTAGCAAACGAACATGTAGCCTATCTGATGGTAAGGGGCCACTGCCGCTCACAGACATCTGTAATCAACCCTAGATAAGGTCACAGTCCTACCTGAGGTCAGCCACAGATGCGTTGCTACCCTTAAGGACTAAGTTGTAACGATTCCAATAAGTATGTCTTAAAAGATACATACTTATTCGAATCTGATCTGAATGGTGTGTGGTAAAAACCATATCCTTCAGATCAGGAGACAAAAGCGTATAACTCTGCAGAAAAGTGTGGTGGTGATGGCGTCGGAATTGAACTGCAAAGGGTTCTAACACCTTTAACACCTACTTATTATAGTTACTGTGATCACTCAGCAAAAGAAATAGTTTCATTGATTGTGTATTTGAATATTTACCCTTCCTCCAACGTAGGCGGGGCTCCAATGGACGGGGTGCACCGTCTGGTACATGACCAGCGGCCGCGCCAGCACCTCCACAAAATGCAGCACTTTCGATCGGATCTCTCCGTGGTCGTTGATGGTCACGTGGAAACCTAGTAAATAAATAACAAATTAGGTCAGCTTTTATCCTAGGAATATTCACACTGTTAACTTTATATTACCTGTAAACTCGTAAGTTTTCCTTTTTTTAATTAAAAAGGTTACTTGATGAACAAGTACTTCAGATACTTAATACTAGGTATTGTGGTAACATCAAAGAACTTGCCTTTCTTACCTTACCTGAAAGCTTTTCAGAATTGGTAACATTCTTTTGGTATAGCATAAACTATAATAACTATACATAAAATCTTTATGCGTAGTGCAAGATTTTTTAACCGACTCAACCGTGTTAACAAAAGTAGATAGACTATCTATCTATTAGAGTTATTTACAGACATCTTTAGACAGGACATATAGGTATAGGAGATATATTTAGGTAGGTAAGATACGTATATAGGTATAGGAGGACATTTGATTGGATACACATCGCATATCGCACCATTTTAATGAATTCACCTTTATTGCTGCAAGCCATGTCCTTCATGTTGTGTCCAGAGGTAGCGTCGCCTCCGACACGGTAAGTGAAGATCCTCACGGGCATGTGTGGCCAGTTCCAAACACGGAATACCCCCTTCACACCCCCAGCGCCGCCCCCCGCTCCCACCACCGCTATCGCCTGGTTGCACTGGCAACCTTGGCCGGTGCGATTGTACTGCAATTAATGTATAATGTTTATCATCAATGCTTTCATCATTGAGTTAATGTCACATGTTTCATCACGTTGATCAAGTGCGGGCTTGACGACATCGTAGACTTTTGCTACAAAACTCTGACGTATGTAAGTTTCTTCAGTTCAAATCCTAATTTGCGATTTGAAATTACACTACAAAAAACATTTCCCAGGCGAAAAATAAAAAAGTTTATCAATAATAATAATTACCCGTTGTAGAATCTCAAA
This sequence comes from Astraptes brevicauda, assembly GCA_018252015.1. Lineage (NCBI taxonomy): Eukaryota > Metazoa > Arthropoda > Insecta > Lepidoptera > Hesperiidae > Astraptes > Astraptes brevicauda. Next base: position 4,837 of record DWPW01000492.1, read on the forward strand.
TCCCATATTAAGAGCTGCAGTTAGATTTGCTGCTCCACCGGTTGCCTCCAACGCCCATAACGCGCTTTTCAATTCGCGTATCGCCTCTGGCACCGCCTGCCAAACAAATATATTCATTACTATACTGTTCTTAAAAGTGGTAAAACCTTTTATGGTTCAACTTCGGAGGGACCACCATTAGTCCTATTTATGCCTAATAAGAGCAGTGTTAAATGCTGACACAGATAATAGATGTCTGTGAGCAATGACGTATTTTAGTTTGAAATGTTTGGTAAGGGAATTAGTCCCAGGATGTGTTAGCAGCACATCTTTAGCAAACCTTCGGTATTATCTTATTTTAGATATCCATAAGCCTTTTGCTACTTTAAACATATAAAAAAATCTTAAGTTTGGGCATACATTTGACCATCATGTAAAATTTGTGGTCCCTAGTTCCTATATTAGGGTACTCTCAAAATCAATATTTGTATATAATTATAGGTATTAAATAAAAATAACAAGCATGATACTATTCAATTTGTTTTATGTTCTTTTTAAGTTGTAGATGTTCCCGGTACTCCAGATAGGTACATTTTTGTAAAAATACAGATATCTTACAAAGCAACATTTGTTTCGGTTTACCTGTTGAAATATTAAAATGCAAAAGCATTACATTACAGTACTACTGAGCCATTACTGTAAGCGCTTTGTACTTTACAACAATTTATAATAGAAGGAGGAAGTATTTCCCGAGTTCACGGAGCAAATATTAAATGTCACAAAGAATAAAACAGTTCAATGGTTTATTCGTGTCGCTCCACATTTAGAAATGGCTTGCTTGCTTGCTTTATTTGCAAAACTAGTGTTTCTGTCACTATGAATAGAGGGGAAAATGGGGTACCTACCAAGTTTGTTGGTGGCTGGTGAGTGAGGCTACATAAATAGAGCGTGAGTGGCGGCCGAGAGCGTCACTTTCCGACCGGCCTTTAAAACTTAAGGGGGTCAAGGATTTGTGCCACGATCTCATAGAAGCAGATATGTTACATAAACATTTATAATACCGAACGTCAACGGCTTTTCAGAATTCAAGCGCTTAAAAAAATTTCACGTTGCTTGCTAATTGGATCATCGCAGCCTGCTTTATGTGAACTGTACTTTAATGATTTTACTTTTTACGAAACAGTCTAGATGGGTCTTGAATAACGAATACCTACTGCATTTTTCGCTTTTATCAAGGGTTGAATGGTGTGAAAACCTTAACTCTGTACCTATATAATTAAATTTAGGTACTATGAGTAAATTAATGACGGAAAAAGGTAACAAGGGGAGTGACCGAGAACAAATGCAAAAAGAAATTCAACCAATTTTAAAATATCGTGTTTGCTAAAATAGTAAAACTTTGTTCAAATGTTTTTCGTGTTGAGCCTTGAGTACAGAACTAACTTCAATGTTCATTGTTTATACTAATTAAGCATGATAGTACCTATAATTAAAGTCCTATCTTTCATTATCTGACCACGTAGAGTCAGCCTGAATGCTACGAAACCGCTACGAAATAAGAAAAAGTCCTTAAGTTAAGCTAATGTACCTAAGTCTTATTATTTTTGAAATTAGTTACTTTTATGTTTAGCCATAGGCTGTGGCGACCATTAAGAATGAAGTAAATTAAATACCCTATTGCAAACTTTACAGTACACTAGTATATTAAATGTACTACTGAACTGCAAATATTGTATAATATTTCACAAATGCCTTTGTGTAATATACAGCTAAACCTAATACCGCAAAGCCGCATAGGGTTTCCTTGCAATATGTTACAATATTTTATCAAGTATCTGCCCTCCTGCACCGGCCTACATGCAAACGCTTCTTACACATTACAGTGTATATAATTAAACGGAGATCAGTAGTGTCAAACTACTCATAAGTTACAAGTAGGCGCAATCTCGAAGGCGAGTTGCAAACTAGGCGATAGGGGCACACCCCGTGACGACTCACCTCTCTCGGTGTAGATTATATCTTAAAACTTTGTAAGTATTGAAATTAAATGCGAGAGGATTTAAAATATTGGGTCATGATTTTACGAGTTAGTAAAAATATAAAAATACATATGGTCCCGTATGATACATTAGTACATACGAAAATAGTTGATCCCTCAACAGAGGCATATTAATTACAATAAAAAAGTCTGTACATTACATAATATATTACAAAAAAATAGATTGAAGGGCTGTTAACAAGTATCCATTATTCTAACATTTTTAGAAATTTTATCTGTATTTTTGTCTGTCTGTTTGTATTCGCATCAAACAAAATCTAGAATTTAATTATATTAAGGGTCCACATCTTGTGGTAACATTTAATCTCTATTCCTTAAAAATCGATCAACTGTTTAAAAAAATATTCAAATTTAAAAATAATACATATTTTTTAAAGGTGGGTGAAGCCACGGAGCGTAGCTAGTATTAAATAACAGTAAGACGAAGAGAGGGTTGATCGTTTGAACGCAAGTCGAACTTGTCACATGTGAGTTGTAAACTTGCTGGAGCGTCCTCCCTGCCCGAGTTGCCACCCTCGCCCACAGTTGGGGATGAGTTCAGTCTCTTAACTTTCTTATTTCCGCACGGAAATTTAATAAACTTAATCAGTATCCTTGTGTAGTTTTGTGATGAGAAAATTAGGTATTTTGACGTTAGAAACTTAGTATTCTGTCAGATAGAGTGGTAAATGCATCCAAAAACGAGATTGAAGGTGGTCCATCCTTTTCGGAGGCACTACTGCCATACTAATGTGATTTTAATACCATTAAGTAATAAGAATTGTCGTTTATTTTGCTATGGTATAGGAAATATGAAAAATAAATAAAATAAGGCTTTCTAACTTACTTCTTTTGGTGGCCACTGAGCATAATTGTCTATGGCGAATCAAAGGTAGGCTTCCAATCATATTAGGAATAGATAACAGATTACGATAGGCAGTTCTGGTTACTTTTTATCTGGTAGACTAAGCGTGCAGTCTTTCAGGGTTATGTTATAAAAATACCAATGATTTAAAAAGTTTCAAGTTAATGTGTATTGATTCTCAATTGCTATCAATTTAACAAAAATATGAAAAGTACAAAGTATAATTTAATTACACTGAGACCTTTATAAAACGTACTTCGAAGCTTTTTATTTCGTCTTATGGACGACCACATTAAGCCGGGTTTGATTGAATCCATTAGGGCGCGTACGTACTAATCGCGGACAGATGCGTATCGTAACGCATAGGTCGACACGCGATATCTGCATTTGCCCTCTAATTTCAGAACAGATTTAGTCGGTAACCACCTTGAAGTTAATATAACAATTGGGTTTTGATTTTGGTAAATGTTAAAAATTGTAACTTGTGTCTAACGTAATATTAATATTAAAAATTCATATTTCCATTCTACAAATTTGTTTGACGATCCACAAACAAAGCAGTGTTGTCAGTAATTCGGTAGTGATTGGGTAAATATCGACTATTCAGTATATTTCGAATCGGTTAGGTATAATCTACCAAGTTTTATTATAATTTTTTCTTTATCATAAAATTGAGACCGTATTTTGTCTGTTTTAATACTTATTTTGGATTAAGATAATCTCATTCACAAGGGCGAGTCGTATATTGTATTATATTTATAGAGTGAGTATAATTTGAAGTGTAATATTGTTGATATCTTTAACTATTATAAGTATAATGTATGTTACATTATACCCATAATAAACAATCGAAAATGTTTTGTACTTCTTTCAATACTGAACAATACAATACCTTTTATGATTTACTATAATGATTCACAATACATTTACTCTATCGTATGCTTCATTTTAAGTAATTACACGCACATGAAATAATGCTCAAAACTTAATTGGTTGTTTATGGTTACTTTTGTTGCTTCCGCAAACTATTAGTGTGCTATTAACAATTTAGATCAATAGCAATCAATACTTGTTTAGCATATGTTCGGCATGTTTTCGAAGAAAATGATTACGCAAAAAACTTGTAAGGTTTTATATGTACACGTTATGTTATATGGTTTTAGAATAGAACATTTTAGTCAGTAGAAGTTTTAACATGTTGTTAGGATAAATATAGGACTCGTTGCATGATATCAAAAAAATACCGCTTGTAAAGCTCACATTGTTATGTTTATTTAAATGATGCAAACATATAAAGACTGGTCTGGTAATTTTAGATTAATCTAAAAAAATGGAAAAGGGAACTTAATTGTAAATTACTTATGGAAATGTAATGTAACGTGTAATGTTACTTTACAGGGAGCGACATAAGTTGCTTTTTTAGCCTCAAATTATGTGAAATTCCCACAAATAAACTAAAAAACCGCACATTGCAAAGCATGTAATGTAATTTGTTTATTAATTGTATTGGATATGTTACTTGTGATATTACCTGCCTTTGGGCCTTCAATTTAATTAAAATAATTTGTAAGTCCCGTATTGCGGAGATTTAGTAGTAAAGTTAAGCTGGCTTTTGGCATCGTTATAGCGGTGAAGTCTAAATAGGCCCAGTACCTGTTTTGAATGGCACCTAAATACCACCAGAATAAATGCTGCCTTCAATTATGTAACTGTAACATTGTACTAATCGCATTTTTTATGTATGCTAATGACAGAATTATCTTGATAGCGAAAATGTTAAGTGTTTTTTGGGAATACATCATGCCTCTCTAGTAATGAGTAGGTACACATAAACGTAAAAATTTGTAAAAGCTTACACGTAACTTGCTTTTGGTCTTGTTTTATGAAGCAGGTGACATATAGCTTTATATTATATACGTCATATCTTTGTTATACTGTGTTTAATTAAAATCAATTATATACTTACTTGAGCTAGAATCTTGGTGTAGCAGGGATGAATCTCCGATACAGACTCGCTGTACCGATAGATATTAACGAAGTCATTAGGCCCAAGCGTGTCGAGCAGAGCGGAGACGGTGGCCTTGGCCATTCGCATGTACGAGGAGCTGAGGTCATCGGAGTCATCTAGAAGGATCACCAGGTCCTTCGGCGACGTGGCGGCCTCCACGAACCAATTGGATGACCTAAAGTCGTAGAAATCTCGGGCGTGGTGCGAGTACCCATCCTCGGGTGGCCAGGACATTGCTAAAAAAGATGAAGAATGCTTAAATTTGTAGGTAAATTATAGATCGTAGTAGTGGGAGACCAACATATTAGAAAAAATTACTGCTAAGCATGCCGTCTATGTAAATATTACCTGGATAACGCCTCATGAAGCCCGTGGACGAAGCGTAGTATTGCCAAGAGAGAGAGGGGTCAATTTCGTAATTGTTCACAAACAGAGGGTCCAAGTGCTCCGACCAAGCTATTTGGTTCTGCACTTTCTCATCTAGTACAAAAAGAGAATAATATTTTTATAATTTTGACTGTTTATCTATTCGAATTATACTATCTTAATATTTAACAGATAATTGTAATACAATTGTGAGATGTATTGTTTCAACTCGCATGATTGTTACATTGTTGTGTTGATTTTAATTATACTTTTGAAGGTGGTAGAACTCTTTATGGTTCGACTCCGGCAGCACCACCGCCACACCTATTTCTGACTAACAACAGCAATGTCAAGCGCTGCTGTGTTCTGGTCTGAAGGGTGTGGTAAGGGAGACATACTTGTCTGAAGCGTTCCAACTCAGTCTTTTGGGGTAGCAACGCATCTGTGTTCAACCTTAGGCAGGACTTTGATCTTACCTTGAGGTTGATTACAGATGTCCATGGGCGGCCGTGACCACCTACCATTAGGTGGACTACATGCTCGTTTGCTACTTCCAAACTATAAAAAAAAAACTCTAATCACCGGTTCGGTGCAGTAAAAAATTTATTTCTCTTTATGGCACAAGAAAAATTATAATATGAAACACAAATCATTATCCACATTATCTGCCAATAATTTTAGGTGCGAGTGTAATGAAAGTGAAGAAAAAACAGTCGAATTGAAAACCGCCTCATTTTTGAAGTTTTTCAAGAATTTTTCATTATTGTCATTTCATAAATAAGGGAAGGGGAAAAATATCCAAAATATGATACATAATTGTGATTAATTTATTCATTTCTGACTTAATCGTTTTAAATTGATTGATTTTTCTTGATGAAATTGTGTCACGTACATTAATCCATAGAGCCAATTTTAGGGACCCATGAAACATTTAAGGAAATTTCATTTAAGTACCCATTAAAAGGAGCGTAATTGACAAACTTGGTTCATTGAGCAGCCTTGATTGCTTCTCCTGGACCACTGGCCGGAAAAATTAATGGCTGGCCCCGAACATGGTTTCTGAGATTAAATCGCGAGATGAAAACGCGAGTGCAACCTTTTAATGTACCAATGCCGATGATGGTTCTCCCGTAGGATAAGACGTTTTTTTATGTTATGGAAGTAGCAAACGAGCATGCAGCCTATCTAATGATATGTGGCCACTGCCTCCCATGGACATCTATACTCGCCCGCAGATAAGACCACCGTCCTACTTGAGGTCAGCCACAGATGCGTTGCTACCCCTGAGGACTAAGTTGGAATAACTCGAATAAGTATGTCT
>DWPW01000493.1:0-11410 GCA_018252015.1 Astraptes brevicauda
CCCCTCTCTTCCCGTGGGTGTCGTAAAAGCCGACTAAGGGACAAATCCAGGAGATGGGCAGCAGCGTCTTCCTGAGTATTATAACATCTACTGCGGTCCCCTTATTGTGAAACCAAGTAATTACTTGTTTTGTGTTCAAACCTATAGTTGATTGAGTGTGTCAAAAGTGAATAATGTGAATCAAGGTTTTAGTATTAGTATTTTAGTTGATTTTGTGTCCAATTTGTGTAATTAACGATGGTGCGTAGGAGATATATATATATTAATACACATACATATATATATATATATAAATTGCTAAAATGTACAGATCGAGGCATGTGCAGCCGTAATCTGTATCAAATCGCGGTGCGGCTGTACATGTCCTCTTAATTCGAATACGTGATCGTACATATCGCGGTTTTGCAGACATATATGTTATAGTCATATCACTTATATATATTATATATATATCATTCAGTTTATAAGATGTATATAATATAAAACATATGGTTTACAAGACATATATGTATTTTAAGTAGTCACATTATAAATGTATGGATCGGGTCATGTGGAAGCGCAACGTATCAAATCGCGGACCGCCGACACATGGCCCTTAATACGTGATCATACATGTGGTTTATAAGATATATATATATATATATAAAATCTGTAATCTGTAAATGTATAGATCGGGCCATGTGAAAGCGCAACGTATCAAATCGCGGAGCGCTGACACATGGCCCTTAATCCGTGATCTTGCATAAGGTTTATAAGACATATATATATTTATCATTAATGTTATGTATATTTATGCTATATGGTCCCGGGGAAACAGGCGTCACGGCAACGTATCAAGTCGCGGACCTGTGGCGCCTGTTTTAACTCCACAGTGAATCAAAAGTAATAATTAATATGTGTAATCAAAGTATTCCCCTGTTGAAACATCGTCCCAAGTGAACCAATTCGTTCTAATAAAAAAAAAAAAAAAAAAAAAACCTAACCTAACCTAACATTTGTATACCTACTTACTGCTATAACGACCCGCTTGGCGGAGCGGTCACCATATCGGTCTGACAAGCGGTGGGTTCTGGGTTCGATCCCCGCCCAGACAGATATCTGAATGATGAGTTTAGATTTATGTTCTGGGTCTGGGTGTTTGTGTATTCGTCTTGGTGCGTTTCCATTGTACCAATGACACTGGAGTAAATCCTAGTGTGAGGCTATAAGTGTAAAAAGCGTTATTTTTTTTTATTTATGATGCTAAACTAACCTTGTTCAACCGATTTATTTGTTCTGGGAATCAGTAATCAAATAGACAATAAGCTTAAAATCTGATGTTTATGTTTTGGTGAGGTTGAAAAATTATTATTTTGAAGAAGACACACACTTGTATTATTTGTACATAGATACGAGTATACTGGAGAGCACCTCAATATCATTTGGCCCGAGGCTACTGGTGATCGAACGTGCGGCACAGAAAATCAGATTGGGCTTGGTTATTATTCGTCTGAATATTTGAAATATGGAAATATGTTCAATCACTTTTATTTGAATTAATTTCTTTTACATACACATAATAGTGAATTCCGACGTGCTATTCTGTGAAGTTCTAAGACGAATTCTAACCTCGATATTATTACAATTTTAGTCCAAATCATGATAAGTATATGAATTAAGTAAAATAACTTAAATGAGATGAAATTATACGAACGCACAGTTTATAATACAAACATTTTACTAAAATTTAACAATTTTACATCATAGAATTAACCTAAGTCCAAATGTCATGGTCCTTTAGAAGTTTAGGATCTGTGATGATCAGACAGTAATGAGTCTTCTTCAGTTTTTATATGGATCTACTACCGGACAGGAACTGGAACTGGAACAGATTTATACCTAAACGTTCCCTCTTGTCCAAAACCTTTACAGGATTATTTTGTCGAACACCATTAATCATTCAAATATCTCTGTCCAAACATGTTTGAATCAAAAGCGAATAAACAGTAAATTGAAACGTAATGGATGGACACGTTATTTTTTGTTCGTTTTTTAGTTGCGTGTTTCATATTTTTGACGTGGGTGAGAGATATCATGTTTCATCAGTGATTTGAAAATTATCCTTGTTAACGCGTTAACTTTTTACGAAAAGAAAACCAATAGTGGGTATATGGGTCATTTTTATGTGTGAACAATTTAGCACCCGTTTTCTTCTCGTGGCTATCTGAGGAACTTAGACTTTTAATATGCCTGTGAGATATTAGCGCCTTTTCTCTTGTGTATGGGTGTAGATAAAATTAGATATAAAAAGTCGGTGTCTACCGTTTTCCCCCTCTAACCGCACCTTCTAAGGAATATTGTTTAAACATTTTTATCTGATTAACTGTAAATAAAGTTAGTAAGATGTCGGTATTACCACTGATAATAATATATTAAGAAAATGTGAATGTATAAGCGCACGTCAGGTAAATTTCTTACATAAATAATAAACGAACAACAATATCGTAATTTGAAACAAAAAGCCATTTTGATGTTTCATCTGCACGGAGAAAATCAGAATTGCACGTAAAATATCGGACCAGAGAGTAATAAAATGGAAAAATGAAAATGCATTTGCATTGCATTTCACATTGGTTGACAATCGAAATTGTGCTCGTATCGGCCGATGTTAATTTCAAAATAACATATTCTGCATATTCAATCATTTTTGCCATGCAATTCTCTGCAGGGTACACTTGCTGTGTGTATCTTTGTGTGTTTATGGAAGAGTCAGTTGTGATGTCAAGGTAAATTTGATTGATTTACTGATGACATCTCTCAATTTCACCACGCACATTTACCCTGATTTTCTACATCTTTTAAATATAAGCGAAGCCATGAAATAAATCTATTTATTTTTGGATTTACTTGAGTATGATTTTGTAAAGTCGTCTTTTTTTCTCCATATAAAGCTTAGATTCCCAAGATGGGCATATAGGTAGTTCCGTTCTTAATATTTTAATATTACTTCTACCAAAAGCAGAAGATATCCTGTCCAAGGTGTGTACAACAAAATATAAACTGAAAAAGCGCTTTTGAACAGCCTTTTGAAATTATGCGCCAAAATTTCAAATGTTTGGATACAACGATCGGACTTCATTACTAATATAAAACAGATTACTTAATATATTACTAGCTGGCATGTCTATGGAAGATAGCAGGATATATTAGCATAATCTCTCCATCCGACTATTTATCGACTCCACCAGGGTGTAGTTTGGCGGTATTAGCATTATTTTGTGTTGCCAGTCATAGACTTAAATATATAGATGTGCTCTCAAGCCGAAAATCTATCTATGGCGACTCAAATTTAGTAGGGATTTGCAAAAAGTAACTAGTTTGCAGTAGATTAAGGCAATGTGTTTTGGTTTAAAGGAAGATAAACTGTCATGACGCCATCTATCTCAATCCTCAGGGAAAGTGGTAGTTTAGGTCTAATATATACTAGCTAGGACTTCATTTTCTCTTAACTCCTTACCTTTTTGCTGTAATAGCACTGTAACGTTACTTCGTACAAGACTTTAGTACGCATTTGATTTAAATTTTTTAATAAACTATATTTCTTTAGTACATTGTTTTGATACATCTCTCAAGGTTTAGGCAGCATAAGCCAAGTAATCTCCAAATAAATCTGTGATTTAACGACTTTACTATGAACAATTAAAATTATATTTATATACAATAACTTTTGGAAATAAAAAAGTAGTCTATGTTCATACTCAAGCTCCACAGTATCTCCATGCAAAATTCTATCAAAATCGGCCCAATGATGTAGACGTGAAAAGGCCGTAGACAGACAGAGGTACTTTCTTATTTATAATATTAGTATGGCGCTTTCTTGAGCGTATCTATTATTTTAATTCCATGTTGCCAGACGCATAACGTGATAATTTTGCAAGCAGACTGTATACGAAGCGGACATACTCGTACGTGTGCAATATTGATGTCATTTTTTACAGCGCTCTGCACCAATGTCATTTGATAGTGACTAATCAGTTCTTTATTTGAACTATAAAATTAAATATATCAACATGAATAACACAATGCATAGTATGCATAGGTAATATTTTATCATAAAATAGTATAAAAGTTTCCCTGACTGTGAAAATGACACTTACCTAGATCAATTTTAATACAAAAAATTCTTTTGTAATCTAAATTTAAAACTTCGCAAAATCGATACAGTATAATATAGAGATAGCAAACATAAAAGAATTGCTTATTTAAAATATAGGATATGGTATATTGTTCTATCCTAAGATGTTTACAATGGTATATGAATAAAACATAACTTGAAACAACTGAAACACTACAAAACTACCCAAAGCTTCTCTCTACTTACTAAAATTCCACAGCGAGAAAATCAGACAAATTCCCGTCTCTGCACTGTTTTCTGCACTCGGAATGGAATCCGGAATATTACGAGTCGGTTGTCTGGAGAAGGAATCTGCCTGTCACGTGAAGAAGAGGCACGTAAGAGTTTATGTTGATGCAAATATTCTCCGGGAATAGGTTGCCTTTATTACATATAAGCCGAGTTTTATATGTAGGAATTCTTTTAATCATTCTCCAGAAAACAATGCGGCATTTACATCCGATTTCCATTTCATGTCGTATTATTGGATAGGTGTTGTTCATGCGCTTATTCCTGTCCGGTTTGTGTACACTTTACTGATCTACTTAGAAAACGTAGGATGCGGTTAGAAGTCGGATGGGTGACCATTAGTGGGTACATTTTTTGCGCCCTTTTGTGCTTTGGAGAGCTTGTTAACCATCACTGGTCAAAATGGGATACTCGTTAAAACTTAGCGAAGGTTTAATTGTTTTGGAATAATATTTACTTGTTGTTGTTAAAAAGATAAGATAAGAAAAGGTTAGTGTAAAGCTCATATTGTATATTATACATACTTACATACAAAATACATATTGTATATTGTATATTGTATATTATACAATATGAGTTTTACACTAACCTTTTCTTTTTTCTCTATAACAACAAGGACACAGCCCACTTGATGGTGAGTTGCCATTGGCGCCCATGGACTTTTGTAATCAACACCAGATAAGATCACAGTTCAACCTGAAGTTGGTCACAGATGCGTTATTATCCTTGCGGACTAAGTTGGGTCACTTCAAATAAGTACCTATGTCTCCCTTACCATATTACCTTTGCTATTTCCATTACAAAAATGACGTTATTTTCATCATAATCCTACTGTTAGCTTAACACTACCAGTGAGCACTAACAAGATTAAAAAGTCTATTATTTTCCAGAATAATAAACGGGTTTTACATACCGTCAAACAAAAAGTTCTGGCTAAAAATGGGTCGACAACATCACAGTATTCAGTAAAAATAATTACTTTTGTCAACTGAGTTGTCACACATCGACCGAGTAAACGATGAACATTTAGAATATGAATATGATCGAGTAGTTTAAATTTATTATCGTATTGTTAATAAATGATTATAGACGATTTAAAGAAAATAAATATTTTCATGAAGTTCTCGATTTTTATTTTTTTGTTACTATTATAATATTTACTAGGTTGATTTTCTTATAATCGGCTTGTACGAGTATCAAAAATAGTCTCAAAATATAAACCCTAGTTTATTTTATTTACAAATAAAATTTTGATAGCAATGAAGCTAAAAATAGATATCCAAACCAGGAATTTCGGACTGAAGATTTAAACGAAAATTTGTTATGTGAATATTATAAAAAAGAAATAATCCAAACTAAATTCTATAATACAGTACATTGGTTAACCTTTGCATAATGTTTATCTCCTGTCGCTGGTCGCACTTTATCAGACTATAGGTTAAAGGCAAAATTTCACCATCTCACTTTGCCCCATTTCTGTAGAAAGTACCTTTAATTCCAGGAACAATAAAATAATTGCTAGCACATTGCGGTTATTACAATGAAATATTCAAAACACGTTGCACAAACTTTCAACAATAGCGTTAAATTGTTTCCTCGTAAACATTTTTCCCATCTTCGTGTTCGGAAAGCGTACTCTCATTAATGTCAAGATTAGTTCAGATTCTTTCATTAATAACGCGCTTTGATACTTTTTTACTTATAAAAATTTAATAGTTGATACGACCAGTATAGTTGACGAGGGAGGTATCACTTGTTTGTCTTCTGCCATCATGATCTGCTTTTGCCATCATGATCTTCTTCTGCCATCTTCTGACATCATGTTGTGTCGTTTCTGCCATCTATTTCTGCCTAATAACAGCAGTGTTAAGCGCTTCTTCTCGTTTACAGGTGTGGTAAGGGAGACATACGTATTCGAAGCGATCTAACTTATTCATTAGGGGTAGCAACGCATCTGTGGCCGACCTCAGGACTGTGGTGTCTGGGATCGATTACAGATGTCCATGGGTGGCAGTGCCCACTTACCATCAGATGGGCTGCATGTTCGTTTGCTATTTCCAATACATAAAAAAAAGGAAACTTGCAGGTTTCAGCAACTTTTGCTAGGCTAGGAGGCCATGCCTGGAGGGCAGACGTGCTCTAACAGCATGGGCGTCATCAGCAGGGTGTGAAGGGAACTTGGAACCTACTGTTAGGAAAGAAAATAGTAGATTTTTTAGAATTAGATATTACAACTACGACCTTAAAAACGGTCGGTTCGGTGCTTATATACTTATATTGAAGATATTGAATTCTTCGATAGCGTGTTTCAGAATACACGTAGTGCCATCTCTTGATGAGTTGCGGAAAGCTGCCACAACATTATTGCACGTCCTAAGCAGCGTCGAAAGTAGCAACATTGCCGTGACTACATCGAGCAAAACCGCTAATCTTTTCGGCATTCCTCTTTGTCTCCGAAGTAATATTTTAATTAACGGCCGCTGTAGCCCGCGAGGCAATTAAAACTTGTACAACGAACGCTTGTTTTTGGCAACTTAATGTAATGCGATGCACAGCCCCCGGCCGGTAATGAGATTGAGGAATTTTTAATTTCCGTTGTAATTAACAAATTTTGCGAGTAATGTTCAAAGACTGCCAAAGTCCTTAAGGTTATTAAATGTGCTCGCTATTGTAACAAATGGGTATGGTTTGTTAGTAAATATAAACGAATTGAGAACTCCTGTCCTTTGCGAAGTCAGTTGGTTATATTAATGAGAATTATTGTAACGTTAAAATCATTTTTAGTAAAGAATAAAATATTTCTAGGAACTACTACGAACCTAATTACCGAATTAAACTATTGAATAATTAAGTAAGTAATATCTATATAAGTAATATTATATATAATATAAGTAATAGTAAGTAATGCTAAATCTCTTGCCTTTATAGTTATAATACCAACATGTATTGTTTGTAATATTTTATGTATCTTATTGTTTTTTGTTTTTGAACTTGGAAAACAAAATATTTAAAACATAGAAATCGAAATTCAATCGTAGCTCTTCTGACATACTTATTTCTGTTATAAAACAGTCTTGTTTTAAACGTGCATAAGCATTAAACGTGCCAGATGAGAAACGACCAACCATTACAGTAGTATATCATTTTTCTTAACATCTTTTTTATATAATGGATGTAGCAAACGAGCATGCAGCCCATCCGCCACTGCCGCCCATGGACATCTGTGATCAACCTCAGATATGATCGCAGTTCTACCTGAGGTCGGCCAAAGATGCGTTGCTGCCCCTGAGGAATAAATTAGAACGTCTCGAATAAGTATGTCTCCCTTACCACACCCTTCAGACCAGAACACAGTAGCGCTTAACACTGCTGCTATAAGGCAGAAATAGGCATGGCGGTGGTGTCGCCGAAGTTAAACCACAAAATGTTCTACCACCTTTAATTTTTTCTGACACTAATCAAAACATATTTTAAAACAACATCTAGCTATGTTTGTCTGCCTGGACATGATGAACTTATAAATATCAAACTGATTTTCAATATTTAATCATTGATAGAGTGACTCATGATAAATGATTTAGATGTATGAGGTTTAGTGCAAATTAGCTTAAGTTTTACTTGATCGTTGAAGTTGTCGTGGGAAATATAGAGTGTGTCAGTATACTATGTTTTGCAACTCGCATTTATAAATGCTCCCTTATCAGCCTGGAATCATAATTTGTATTTTGTATTTTTTTCATTGTTTCTGTAACTACGTACTTGATTGCTTTTTCCCTCCTGTTTGTTATCTTCAAAGTTCACTTGCACTTCGTATACTATGAGTGTTACATATTGTATGTGAGTCATATTGACCTCAACATTATTTTAAAAATAATTATAATTAATAACCACTGTGATGATTATTTGTGATAATTCGATAGATAATGTATCTAGATAAATAAATAAACACTGTGCGACTTACTAATTGCACCTATTAAATTTCTTACGGGTAATATAATCACGGGAGATACTAATATTCTGTAATCACAATTAGGTACAGTATTCTATGCACAATATAAGTTCTTAAATTTAAATGTAGCATAAAAATAAACTATGCTCCATATATTTATGTTAAGTTCCAACTTTCTTTTGTCGCAATATTCAAAACCTATTAGGCATAGAAAAAAGCCTAAGGAATTCATTTTGAGTCGGATGAAGAATCATTCACTGTCTACAAGTAAAATAATAGTAGCCTTGGGGGGAAACAAATAACTGCTACATATATCTCTGGTTTGATCGACATGCATCTCCTTAGAGGCAGTGATACACCTGATTATAAGGCTTATGATGCCGGTAATAGAGCATAAAATTGTTTCGTAGAAAGTAAATATAAATGTATAATATTTACCATAAGTGATATCGGTACATGACGTGTCGTATTTTTTATGGATTAAAACATAATTGAAATCGATTTTTATTACTAGAGATCATATCATAGAGATTTGTTACCCATAAATTTAAAAAGAGATTTTATTATTTCACATTTGATAGCATTAAACCGTCAATAGTTACCAACAAAGCAGGGAAATCGGTTGATAAACAGGAAATAAGTTATATAGATATGTGAATCCTTGCGATAGGGAATACACGACCATATCAAAAATCAAAAATACATTTAAAATATTTTTTTTTACTTACAAGTGTTTAACTGAATATTATTGCCCCAATAATTAATCTGAAGGATATAGGAAAATTCTTAAAAAAAGCAATAGCCAATTATCCCCGCGAGACTGCTCATTGCCAATTAAGTGAAACAAATAAAAAAAAATACAAAAACTTTTCATCGTAAACAAGCGTTTTACTCTCGACAAATTTAATACCCTCGTTATAAAATATCACTAATTTACATAGTAGAAGTTAGTAGATAATAAATAAGAGGTGGTAGAACTCTTTGTAGTTCGATTGCGGCGGTACCTCCGCCACAACTATTTCTGCTGCTGTGTTTAAAGGCTAAATGAGGTATATTATGATAAAGGCGACATATTTATTAGGAGTCGTTCAAACTTAGTCATCATATAACGTCGCATTAGTGGCCAACCTTGGTCAGGGTCTAACTTATCTGAGATTAATTACAAATGTCATTGGCAGCTGTGGTCTTTGACCATACGATTTAACTCACTGACCATCTGGCCAACTGCAGGCTTGTTTGCTACTAATGTTATAAAAAATGGATTGTCCTTTGGATTGGACTTTTTGTCCTTGTCGCCTTTAGTGGTTATGTACATTGATGATGTTTTTTTATAATTCACGGTCATATGTGCCATGTAGTGTCGGTCTTGAATAGCACTACTCCCTTTGTCCCTGTGGATTGTGTAGGAGTAAAAGTGAGAGTTAAAAGTGGTAGAACTATGTAAATGTGGTTCAAGTCCGGCGGCACCACACATCACGCACCACACAGGTATTTCTGCCTAACAACAGCAGTGTTAAGTGCTGCTGTATTCTAGTCTGAAAGGTGTGGTTATGAATATATACTTATCCGAGGTGTTCCAACTTAGTCCTCAGGGGTAGCAACGAATCTGTGTTCAACCTTAGGTAGGATTTTGATCTTATCTGGGGTTGATTAGAGATGTTCATGGGCGACAATGGCCACTTACCATCAGGTGGACTGCATGCTCGTTTGCTATTTTCAAAATATAGAAAGAGACTACTAAGACACAAAGTGCAGGAGATGGGTAGCACCGTGATCCTCGTGTTATATCAACATACACCCACCGTGATCACCAGCGCGATAACTATGGGCACAAACCCTCATTAGGATGGTGGCGGACGGCGGGAGGGGAGCTATGTCAACATGTGAACCTCAAATTCATGATGGATGGACAAGGCAGACAGAATCCAATACTAACTTTCACTTACGGAACAATAATTAGATGTTCCAACTATCATTTAAAGTACTTACCAAGGTCGATGACAACTATGGACACAGCACAACTGGGACAAGTAGTTCTTCATTATCCTGTAATTACTTCTCCAGATTACCTACAGTAACTGAAACGATAGTTGAAATTGATGTTAGCGCTTAAAACATAATGTGCAAGTAAATATTATAATTATATTATCTAGTTAGTATGGTAGAATGTTATATAATTTGGTCACGCATTTTACTATGTACGAGTATATCCCGCGTATATGCCGCGTATAATACTTGTAAATCCTGTTTCCTTACTTTACAGTATCTAAGTATTTATATGCAGATACACGGAAATATAAAGGCTAGTGAAGACACATTAATACATAATTACAGAGTACTAAATAAATTATTTATGAATAAGTATGTCATCAAAAATTAATTCGGACAATAACGTGATTATTATTTGTGGGTTAGTTTGGCATAACACTTCGCATTATATTTTCCTTTTAAATAATCATTTTATATAATTTGTACCAAAGTAAAACCAATACAAAAATAACTATATTATAATTTAATTACCGCAAATATCTATTTCACACGTTATTGCACTGAACTTGAAAAACCCAAGCTTTTCCTTCTTATTGTAAGCATTTTTTATCATATTATACAATAAGTATTGTGTTTTATTTTTATGTACAGGAAATATGAACCAAGTATAAAATAAGACGTACTAGTGGACTCGCCACAATTGTCAAAATTTGACTATAATTAAAAAAAATAAGACTCAAATAAGAAACCATTTATTAAAGCAATACAAGACTTCACTTCGTGAGAAAAATCTTTATAGCAATAATTCATTTTTAAATAATCACAGCTCTGGCAACTCGCTTTTGTCACCGCACCTCACCACATCAACACTTCTCACCACTGCTCCTCTATTCCCTCACAACATTGTAAGAAAAACGAGGTTTAATTTCCTAATCCGCATTTAAAAGCAATAACGCATTTTTTTGACGTTTACGTTATTGTGTAACATTGTCAATTTATTGTTTTATTTTGTTCAATTTAACACATATTTTGTAACACAATCGTACATAAATATTTTTAATTAATAATCT
>DWPW01000494.1:0-11405 GCA_018252015.1 Astraptes brevicauda
GCAGCCGTTAGCACTGCTGTTATTAAGCAGAAATAGGTGTGACGGTGATGCGGCCGGAGTTGAACCACGTCAAATGATAAACGACTAGCTAAAGTAAGTCAGATTCGATCTGATATCTATTATAATCGTGACGAAACACTTTCTCACAGTTCTATTTGTGACCGCTCATTAATCTTTCAATCTTCGCCATTGAATTCCGCAGAGTCTAATGACATGAATTGAAATAATGGTTCCCGATATTAGCTCTATTAATAGACACATTCTACGAAGCGTGGTCTATATTAAATTGTGACATTTCACTGTGCTAAATATCACTTGGTTTTTTATTTCGGTAAATATACGATAGTGACGTCACAACACACATGTCACGTCAACAGATACTTTTGTATCTGTTTTATAGGATTGGAGTAGCAAACGAGCATGCCATAAGTGGCCAGTACCGCCAAAGGACATTTGTAATTAACTTCAGAATCGATTAGATTGAAAACCTTCGCTAGTTGTTACCCCTGCAAACTAAATTGGAACGCTTTGGATAAGTATGTCAATTTTAACAGACATTTCAAAGTGCTTTGCATTTAACCAGCGCTTAACACTACTGTTATTAAGTAGATTTTAACAGCAGTGTTTAGCGTTAATTTAGTCTTCTCGGAAGTTTAATTATGGATGTAATCAGAACCAGCGGCCCATCTGTAAGGCCCTATTATCAAAGTCAGCGTACAGCGTACGAAGAGCTTAAACAGTGCGTACGGGTGTTCTCCAAGGCAGTGAAAGACGCACAAACCATACGCTGCATTAAGGAGGTGCCTGCTCGTCGATATTCATGAAGCGCGTTAAAGTTTTATTTTGTTATCAAATTGCACTCACGGGATAACAGTTATTCGTCTACCTACTGCCTTCGACAACGGGTGTCCGCCCGTATGCTGCTGCCGTATGCTTATGCGTACGCTACAATGCACGTTGTCTTCGAGACATGGTTTCATTCATGGCTTAATCGACCATGGATAATATTTGCGACTTACGGGTAACGTGACCATTTAACCATATGCCCGTGTCTCCACTGTAGTCTTCAAGTCTTCAATTACCTGATTGGAGGTTGCTCTGCAATCCTTTTACCAGAGAGTGGTCTCTACTTGGGAGTGTTTTCATTAGCTTTCGGTCTTTCGTTTTTAGCCATTTGAGCGAGCCTGATAATTTTGAGACCTCTGCTTGCAACTTTTGTGGATATACAGAATTAGGTATTCTATCACGAAGCTGGGATGGTCAGCTAAAATGAGGTAGCAAAAAGGCGAGATCAGTGTAAAAGAAATTGTTGTACAGGGCCGTCCAATTATATGATGCCCATTAGAGAAGTCATACATTCAGCAGGACTTTCAAAGACCCCTGACCACCAAGCGGAGTCGTCAACCTAACTCGAGTCTTGTGCAACAAGATTACCCCCCTCAACCCACCGCCCAATCCCGGCCCGCAGTCCCAGGGGAAATTGACACCTTAAAAATTGCCCGGATAAAGGAAGACCTCGAGACCCGTATTCTCCATTTTCGGAGGCCCGACGGGCCACGGAGTAGGGCGCCCAACTTCGTTCACTTTCAAAGGTCAATGGATGAATGAATACTAATATAATTAGCTTCCATTACAGTAAAATTGTTCAGCCAATTACAATGTTGATAGTTGGCTGTGCTTTCGATGGCGTCAGTATTACACAACACTTTCGGTTTCTGGGGGCGTGTCGGCGACCTTGGCAGTAGATTACGTGGAGTCATTTATATCTTGACCCTGACATACGTTCCAACTGGCTGGAACTTGGAAGAAAACCACTCCATCATTCGCGTGACGCATCACATATTAGGCGATACGGATGCCAAGAATCGAATGATGAGCTGGTCTTCACTTGATCGAAGATGAGGGAATTTAGAGACTCCGTAGTCGTACTTAGTTTTCGTTTTGACAAAAGATGGTTCTCGAGATATGTTTAAGCATATCGAGGTCGGTTTTCGAAGATTTCAAATAACAATTACCTACATGTCATGTGCTTTATGTTGGGTACAAAATTGTATTTGAGATGAGTTGTAATCTTGTTGTAAGGTACAAACTATAATGAATGTGATACGCTTAACATAATTAAAATGTATTTTGCATAGTTGTATTCAAGTATAATTTTATGTTATAAGTAAGATTTACATTTCCGATATTTTAATTATCTATAAGAGCAGATAGTCAGTACCTTCAACAAAACAAGAGCAAGTAGATATTTCTACAGTGTATTGCGTGGTTTCCTCTTTTTTTTTTTTAATTTGTTGACTGAAATAATTTGTACTTATAGACGAATTTGAATGGCCCCAGCCATTCAAATTCAATTGAATGAACAAGTCCGCAGAGTTATTGACGCAAATGGCAGCCAGCGAAAAAAAAATTGAAGTGTCTATTTTTAAGTGTTTGTAACGTCAAAATAATAAGTTTTTATTAAATGCACATGAAAGTATAGAGAAAACAATTTATGAGCATATGAAAGTACACATATAAACTATGACAAAAAAACGATTGTTAAAATTTATTTCTATCTATTTGTCTGCTTATTCTGGGTAATCTTCGAAACGACTAGACCGTTTTTGACGGGACTTTCACTGGCAGACAGCTGATAATACAAGACGTAACTTAGGCTGCTTTTTTAAATTTAGCGCGCTCGGGCTGCTCGCGCGGTCGTCGTCACCGGCATCAATATCATTTGTTATAGTACATTAGAGCCGGCAAGTCACGTGTTTTTTTAAACGCGGGCACAGTTGTTACATAATAACAAGTCTCAGATTGAAAAAAACGTGGTCTGCCAAAGTACCGCACACATCCGCGTAGTGACGCCCGCGTCCCAACAATGACATTGAAATTAGCTGAGGACTCGTGAAGGAGACTGTAATAGAGCAATGACTCCGTCACAAACGTCTACAGGGCTTTTTGGCTATATTTATATCTAAATAGATTATGTAAAATCACTGTTCATACTATGTAGATAACCGATTTGCTACTGTTTATTTAATACCACCTCGCTCCATCGTCAACCGTATGACGGATAACTAATGGGGACTACAGGTTTTTTAAGTGTTCTAAAGGTGGTAGTCTATGAGGTTTGACTCCGGCGGCACCACCCCCACACCTATTTCTGTCTTATAACAGCAGTGTTAAGCGCTGCTGTGTTCTGGTTTGAAGGATGTGGTAAGGGAGACATACCTACTTATTCAAAGCTTTCCAACTTAGTCCTTAGGGTTCGTGACGCATCTGTGACCGACCTCAGGTAGGACTATGATCTTATCTGGAGTTGATTACAGATGTCAAGTATTATGTTTATAAAATCACTGTTCATACATACTAGATTTGAAACCGCTTTGCTTATAGCTATTTGTTACAACCTCGCTCTATCGTCAACCGTATGACCGATAACTAATGAGGAATACAGGTTTTTTAAGTGTTGAAAAGAACACATGAAACCCCCAGACTAAGTAGACCGACAACTTAAGAAGACAGTGAAAACTCGTTGGATTCGGAAGGCATGCAATTGATAGGAGGGGGCAGTGGTCCTAAAAATTTACGTACCTATGTACATTTGATTGTATGGTTAAAAGATAATATACCTACTTGTGACCACCAGTGTGTTCACAACTTGTGTAACTTTGTTATCGAATTCTGTTTTTCGACAGGACGTTTGTCCGACTCCACTAGTGTTTTGATATTTTTAATCTAGTCTCGACGTTCCCGTGGATCAATTGACCTACTTGGCTGACCTATCCTATTGATGTAATAAAAAATAAAATAGGCGAACTAATAGTTGATTTGGGAATGATTGGTCCCTCGCCATGTTTTTAAAGAGGCCCCATATGGCCGTTCACACAGAATAGTGACTAAATAGATTTGATTCTCCGAAGGCTAACACTAAAGAAACATTAAGAATTAGCCTGGCAGAACCAGTAAAGTTATACGTTTCATAGGAAAGTGTTGTGCATTTTAAGTAATTAATTATTTATTTTAATTTTTAATTTTTTTACTATTCATAAACGAACAAATTAATTTCAGATGTATGTCAAAACGAAAGGGGGATTAATCTATACAAATAAATAAAATTGAAGGATCTGTATGTAATATCAAAATAACATTTTTTTACTAAATGAATATGAAAGTATACAAGGTAGCTTGAAAGTATACAAGGTAGCTATAACAAAAATACAATTAATTTTTTTTGTCTGTCTGTCTGTTTGGCTGAAGTAAACTTCTAAACCGCTGGACCAATTTTGACGAGAGATAGCTGAAGGTCTAAGACGTAACTAAGACTACTTTTTTTTTTTTAAAAAAGCAGTAGCGCGCTCTACGCGTATGCGCTCGCCGTCGCGGGCGAAAATGTCAGTTGCTATAAGGCAGATATTAATGTATGCCTTTTTGCTTCTTTAGCGCGGGTAAACCGCGGGGATCAGCTAGTTTCAAATAAATTTTATTCTAACCCAAAGTAACTAAGAGCAAGCTAAATAAAACCGCTTATAAAAAGAGTTTTGTTCGTAGGCTTAGAAAGAAAGGTGATTGCAGCGTCAAACTCGGTCCGCTAATCTAATTCAATGAACGCTTCCGACGATTCAATAAAGCAATAGACTACATGATAATGTGACACGTGGTTCGCGCTTTGCCGGTTTGGATTAATGTTTGTGGTGTTATTTTATTAAATGATTACCTGTACAATTTAGTTTTGTCAGTGAAACACGACGAGATTCGTTATTTTTTTTTTATGTTACGGCATTAGTAGACGAGCATGCAGCTCACCTGACGGTAAGTGGCCACTGCCGCCCATGTAATCCCATATTTGTAATCGACCCCAGATAAGATCACAGTCCTGCCTGAGGTCTGCCACAGATGCGTTGCTACCTTTGAGGACTAAGTTGAAACGCCGCGAATAAGTATGTCTCCCTTACCGCACCCTTCAGACCAGAACACTGCTGTTATAAGGCAGAATTAGGTGTGGCGGTGGTACTGCCGGAGTCGAACCATGAAGAGCTCTACTACCTTTAAATATTTTTCAATTGGTTAAATTATAATGTTGTACAAATATACCAAATAGGTATATGATGAGTATTGATGATAAAGCAGTAAGAGCCTGGGGTTGAGGTTTGAGCTCGGCCAACTTGTTGAGCAATCCAAGATTTTATTACCAGGCAAAGTAAAGGTCAATGTCGCATAACTTTGAAAAATCAGTTGTCTTCAGGAAAAAGACGAGAGAAAACATTTTTTATATTCAAAGGTCGATTCAGAAAGTTAGGTGCGCTTTTTGTACTGAATAATCTGATGTAATCTAAATTGAGCTTTTTGAAATGATCGTTGCAGACAAGTGACAAGCCTGCAAATTACTGATACCTAACTAGGTAACCTGTACCACGTATTTAAAATATGATGGCGCTTACGCCGCCAATGTGTCTATTCAGCTTGCACGTTATCCTCTTGTGAAAAGTCTCCAGTCTATTCAGCTTGTTTGAAGAGTGTCTCTTGTTGCAGTTGATGAAGAGACTCCGTCAAGTGGTTGGTAACCGGCTCTTCGAAGCTATCATGAAGGCCACCTTCTACGGGCAGTTTGTCGCCGGCGAGGATCAAAACAAGATTCGGCCTACGATTGAAAGGTGGGTTTAATTAGAAATTTTTAAAATAGTTGATTGTTAGGGCTATAAACCCAATTTACCCTTTAAAGAGATGCATGCACACACACACACACACACACACACACACACACGCTCACACAACCACACAAACAACAAACGCGCGCACACATGCACATATACACATACAAATACCTACACTATATGTAGCGTAGGTATTTGCGAAATTCAATCAATGCGAAATGTACATTGATTGAATTTCGCAGAACTGAATAGTATTATACATAGAATTTAAGATTTCCACTGTCAGTGACAATGAACTTGTAAGTACTTTACAATGTTCCAGTACGGGTTGGTGAAGGGCCTACGGGTTAGTGGCCAATCCGCGTTTGATGCTTTCAAACGACCCATAAGGCTTCTAAAGAAAAAACCTGAAATACCTGTTTGTGACATGTTAATTCAATTTATCAGTTCTTAAAATACAAATTCTGCCAAAACAAAAACGACTTAATCGGTATTGGTGTACAAAAATAGAATTTTGTTTCATTATCGCTGAAAATGCTTTACGTATGGCCACTGTTAATTTACATTTTATTACCTTGTTCATAGTTGGCAATTATGATAACAATATACCTAATACTCCTTGTTCATTTAGTTTTTGTATGCATCATTGCAGCGATAAAATTAAAAATCAATAATTTATTGATTTTTAACTTCACACACACACACACACAGACACACACACACACACACACGAACACACACACACACACACACTACACCTATTTCTGCCTTATAACAGCAGTGTTAAGCGCTGCGTTCTGGTTTGAAGGGTGTTGTAAAGGAGGCTTACTTATCCGAGGCGTTCCAACTTAGTCCCCAGGAATAGCAACGTATCTGTAGCCGACCTCAGGTAGGACTGTGATCTTATCTGGTGTTGATAAGATCACAGTCCTACCTTATCACAGTACTCCTCTAGTACTTTAGTACATAGTATCTTCATAACCTACTATTACCTTATTTAACACGCTTTTATTGTAACACGGTTGTATGTATGTAACGGAATCTATGAGCTCTAATTTCTCCAATTTCGAAAAGTCTGATTCATTTGAAACTTAGTACACTTATCAAGGACCGATGACAATGCAATAATTTGATATAAAAAAATTACTTTTTAGTTTGATTATCTCCAAAAGCGTGTTCTTTTATAACTAAACTATATTTTATTGTTTCAGTATTTGTTGTTATAGCGGCTCACACACACCTTGTACAAATTTCAAACGTCTTTGTACTACAGCTCAAGAGATTGAGCCCAGCGAAGAGCGGACAGACAGCGTAGGCTTATTAATAAGGTTCCGATCTTTGGCTACGTAATCCCAAAACATACCAAAATGTGCCCTGAACATACAGTTCCCCTAGGACTTGCTATGCGTTTGTTATCGCGTGCACCACGCGACGTAATACGAATTTGTTAGGTTTCCGTTTTTATAATTAACTACATATGCCCGCAGGTTCGCCCGCATGGAAATCAGTGTGTAAACCTTCTTCAAGAATTGTTCTATATTTTAATAAAAACCATACAAAAATCCGTTCAGCAGATTTTGAGTAAATCGGTCACATACCCACAGACAGCTTTTGGGGACTTTGAATTATAATAAGTAAAAAGTACAAAGGATTCTACCACCTTTAAATAATACGTATTAAGAAAATGTTTTTTTTATGTTATGGAAGTAGCAAACGAGCATACAGCCCGCCTGATGGTAAGTGGCCACTGCCGCCCATGGACATCTATAATCAACCCGAGATAAGATCACAGTGTTACCGGAGTCGGCCACAGATACGTAGCTACCCCTGAGGACTAAGTTGGAATACGTCGAATAAGTATGTCTCTCTTACCACACCCTTCAAACCAGAACACAGCAGCGCTGAACACTGCTGCTGTAACGTAGAAACAGGCGCGGCGGTGGTGCCGCCAGAGTCGAAACACAAAGGGTTCTACCACCTTCAATATAAGGATTTAGATAATACTTATTACTATTTCTATATGATAAAGAATGGTGAACGTTCAACATAATTTGCATACAAGTCAAACTAAAATTCAAACGTTTAACAAATTTTCCGCATAATATTAAACCATTTTCAAACAAGCAACTAATTAATTCCTTTTCACCACAATGAAGCTTACATGTTTGATTATCACATATCCGGATTAGGGAAGGTTTGGATACGCGGTAATTTAGTTTAATTAGTTTTATCTTTAGATATGTTGTGATAACGTTTTTAGGGTTCCGTACCCAAAGGGACAAAAGAGAACCCTATTACTAAGCCTGTGCTGGCTTTCCGTCTGTCCGTCTGTGCGTTTGTCACAGAGCTCTGTCTTAAACCTTAATAGATAGAAACTTGAAACACAAAATGTTTATTTACTATTTGGAGGTAGCAAACGTATATGCGTACTTTTCCGAGGCTTTTCAACTTTGTTCTTAGAGATAGCGATGCCTCTACTAACTTCAGATAAGACACTGATCTCATCTGAGGCAGAGTACGGAAATCCATGGGCAGCAGTGGCCGTTACCATCAGGTAAACTGCATACTCGTTTGCTATCTCCATATTATAAAAAATAAATTGCCCATGGACACCTATGATCAACCCCAGATAAGATCAGTGTCTCATTTGAAATAGCAAAGGCTTTCCTACATCTGAGGACTTTGAAGCACCTCAGAAAACTAGGTCATATAACAGCTATTATGTTTTTTACAGTTTGGAAGTAACAAATTGATATAAAGCGGCAATGCCCAATAGGGTTGATTATAAATTCCCATGGTCATCTGTAATCAACCCCGGATAAGATCAAAATCCTATCTAAGGTGCCCACAGTAGCATTGCAACCCTTGGAGACTAAGTTGGAACGCCCCGGATAAGTACGTCTCCATCACGACACCATTCAAACCAGCACACAGCTGTGTTTAACACTGCTGTTATTAGGCAGAGATTGGTGTGGCGGTGCCGTCGGAGTCGAACCACAAGAGGTTCACCTCTAAATATATCGGAAAAACCCAACCCCTCAATATTCTTGGACAGTGTGGGCCTAAATCAGATTTGCAGGAGTTAGTCGGTCGTTTGTCTGTCGGAACTCACAAGTTTGCTCTCAGTCGCTCTTACGTGTCGCCGTAATTCAGTTTGCGAATCAACTTAGTGAGTGAGGCATTGTTAGGCTTATTCAGGCTTAATTTGCTTAACGGTTTTGTGATGTCGCGTGCTGTATAGTTGGGCCGTAAATCTGAGTGCGCGAAACTGGTTTGTAGGTAGTCGGGTGTTTTAAATCAATCGTATTATGGGGTAACTAAAGTTAGTCTCGTACCTGTATTTTCGTCAAATAATGCTTCCATTTCTTTATGAAAACATTATTGGATGTACCATAGGTATATTTCTTATAATTTTCTGAATAATCCGTACTTAAATAGGAAAACAATCCTTCTACATGCGCTGCCGATTGGTAGTTCTTGTGTTGGTCTGACAATTAGAACACCTGTTATAAGACAGAAGTAATCTGGTGATGTGGTAGTTTAATAGCGAATACTTTTACAATCACTAACAATAAAGCTTATGCTTAAAGATTTGAATACAGGGTGGATTTTTCAAGTATGCGTGGAGAAATCCATACCTATAGGTTTAAGCGTAAACTGCTGAGAGACTTACGAGGTCGATTTTGACAAAACTAAAATTGCTTAATTAGATTGTCAAAAATCTATCTTTCAAGGCGAAAATCGAACGAGTTTATTTTGAAAAAAAAGATATCACACTCTATATTGTTGGACTATTGCATAATTTAGTTTATAGATCAAATTCTGGAAACTAACTATACATGTTAAACTAAAGATAAGATTAAATACCATAATAGAATTACATTCATACATTTTCTGACTACACCTTAAACTAACCAAAATGTATTTTCTAAAAAATCTGCAGTTTCCTTTAGTTTGAATACGTAATTTTTTCGGATTTCCCCATTTACGCACACTTGAAAAATTCAGTCTATATACCTGAGAAAACTTCTTAAGATATAGGGAATTGTTCAAGCTCCATCCAATAAATTTATTTTGAGAACGGGCAATGTGGGCGGTTCGGGTGTCAAATAAACAGCCCATTTTGTGATCTTTGCTTTTTGCCTGGTCCCTCGATTTGGGCGGTGAAACGTTAAGTATAGCGATAATTTTCAGAATATCTATTTATTTAATATCTTCCTAAAATAGCAAGAGAGATATTTGTCCAAATATATTATTTTACATTTTTCCAATAAAGTTTTTTGACTTTAAGTATAAATTGCACTGAGATTTTTTATTATTTGGCTTTTTATTATTAGAATTATGGGAATGTAGCCAATGTACATTTAATCCACCTGAGAGTAAATGGTCTGTTCTGCCCATTAACTTCTGTTACTAAGTTCTAATGGACCAGGAAATAGCGTTCTGACCACAGACTATCAGTCACAGAAATTTTGCTTCGTCTGAGGACTGGGGTGATCAGTATGATTACCATATATATAAGTGGGTCCGCAACTGCACTCATCCAACAAAAGGAAGGATTGCTTGACGTTAGAAATAGGTGTAACGGTGGTACCTTCCCGGTCGAAAACACCCATTCTACCACCTGGTACGTACCTATCTTCTTTCACCCGTTTACAATTAAAACATTTATAAGGATGTTAATCGCTATATCGTTTGTCTCGTGACAATATCTTTTTTAATTAAAACGAATCCAGTTCACACGAAATTAACCTTCCGAAAATATTTTTCTATCTACAAAAGCCCTGTTCACATCTAAAAGGGTTTAACGGGAGGTAAAGTGGGAATTTTACGGAAATGACAGCCAAACGTCCTTTGCTCCTGTAAGCAATAGGATTTATAACATCAAGGAACAATCGCCCTCAGGCAGGAAATCTCACAACATACTGATAGGAAAAGTCTTTGTTGGAAAAGTTGTGATTCGTTCTCAATGTAGTAATGAATTGAAATAGCAAAAAAATTGCTGTCCATAAGTGGTCCATGGTGAATTGGACTGTAATTCTTCCTTAAAATCTTGTATGTGATCAGACCCTTAAAACTAAATTAACCCTGAAATAGAAAAAAAATCAAAAACATTTCAATAAAGCACGTTTTTAGTAATAAATTTTTTTCTTTGGTATTCTTCTCAGAAAACCCTTCGATTTCATACCTATATTTTTATTGCTAGTGTCAAAGTATATAAACTCATAAGTTTGTTCTCAAAAGGGGTTATTTAGGACATCATAAGCGCGCGAAAAACATTGAATTGTGTTCTGACAGCTAACTAGGGCTGGGACGTCGACTGTTTTACTACTAGTGATGTGTATAACACTATGAAGTAGTAAGTAGTTTAAAGATAGAAGAACTCGATGTGGCTCAACTCCGGTGGCATAATTTTACTTACAACATAAATTTGCACCGCAAATCCCAATTTCTGTTTAATATCAGCAGTTTTAAGCGCTATGTTCTGGTTTGAAGGGCGTGGTAAGGGAGACATACTCGTACAGTCTTCAAACCCAAATGCATAATATCGTATTTTAGGGGTAATATAATGCTGAAAGTTTGTGAGGATGGATGGATGTATGGATGGATCGATGTTTGTTACTCTATAATTTTAGAACGGCTTAACGGATCTTGATGAAATTTTGTGCAGAGATAGATTATAGTCTAAAATAACATATAGGCAATTTTTATCTCGAAAAATGCACGGTTTCTGTGGGATAGTTGTGTTTCTTATAATGTCGA
>DWPW01000495.1:0-11400 GCA_018252015.1 Astraptes brevicauda
ACACACGCATACATACACACACATACGCACACATACATACACACATACACACACGAACGCACGCAAACACATACGAACAAATACTTTACTTTTCGCACTGTTTATATCTTTGCCAAACTGAACACATAAGAAGTATTTTAGCTTCTCATTTTAAGTGATAATATACATTTAGTATGTCTTATGAGAAATAAAGAATCTGTAAACCGAAACCGAATTAAATTGTAGCCAAATAGCAAATTGTAGCCTAAGTTATCTTAAGTTAAGTCTTTATTAAAAACAAGTTTCATGTCTGCATTGGGATTTTTAAAAGTAATTACAAAACCGTTATCTTTACGCAAGCTTAAAAGGAATTTACGAGACGACTAATCGAATTCATTAGGTGTTCCAAGAATTTTTCTTAACTTTTCTACTACTTTTCTTACTAAAATATGCCATCTTTTTACTTCATCAATTATTCAAGTACAACATCCAAATGGTAAATTATTTTACACTTTCCACGAATTCTATTTACTACAAATTTACACTTATTAGTTTCGAGAATTCGTACTGATTTTAAAATAACAATCATTATAATAACGTCACGTATCGACGGTGAATAAATATATTCCGAGCGTTAATTAAGTCGGTTCAAAATGGCGTCTTGACAGCAAATCAAATTGGAACTTACAAATTGCTTTAATACAGTTTCAAGTGTCACAAAACCTCTCCAAATCATTTTCTGTCGGCGCCAAAATGGCCACCACTCTGGCCGCGACGTGACCGGATTTGGAAATAAATCACCCATTATTATACTCCCACTGATTTACGAGTATATTTCCCAATCAAATTGCCGAAAGTGTTAGCGGGGAAAGGATATGAAGTCGATTTATTTACTCTGTGACAATTAAGTTATTTAAATTCGAATGAATTATTTAAATTGTGAAGGCAACTCTGGCTTTGGCAATTTCTGGCTAATCTCATGAGTGTTAAACGCTATTTTGTTCTATTTTTTAAGGATGTAAGGAATATATATTTATCCGAGTTCCAACTTAGTCCGGACGGAGGTAACACACGAGCAATGGTAAGGCGATAAGCGATAGCAGCAGTAGTATGCATTGCTTTGTTTTGTTACGGATGATTTGGTAAGGGAGATACATGCACGAAGCGTATCAACTAACTCCTTAGGGGTAACGTTTGCCGCTCTCAGGTAGAACTCCAATCTAATATACAGTTAATTGAACGTCTCTATCCATGTGCTGTAAAATGCTTCACATCGCTTCCCTACTTCAATATATATAAAATTTATAAGGGTTGGTTACAAATTGTAACTTCATTAACAGCATTCACTAACAACCTTCTAATTAACGGTTCTATGAACACAATATAGGTCAAACGGCCTAACCTAGTGTATGATACATACTCATGTTATTTTTAATTAGTTCTTCATAATTATATTTATTTATAAGTCTATGAGTGCATGATATTATTAAATATAGTTATTTAAAAGGCTTTGATGTCAGTGTTTCAAAGTATTAGATTGAATTCTTGGTTCAACAATTAAAAGTTTTAATTATATCACTTCTTGAAGTTATATTAGAAGTAAGCAGTGATAGCCTAATGGTTGAAACTCTGTCTCTTAATCGGGAGGTCCGGGGTTCAAATCCCAGGCACGCTCTCACCTCTGTATTAGGTACGTATTTGAAAATGAATTATCACTTGCTTCAACGGTGAACAAAGACATCGGGAGGAAACCTGCACACCTGAGAGTTCTTTAAAAAAAAAGTTCTCAAAGGTATGTGAAGTCTACCAATTTGCACTTGGCCAGCGCGGTAGACTATGTCCTACAGCCCTCTCACTCGAGAGGAGACCCGTGCCCAGCATTGGGACAATAATGGGTTGTACGACGAAGTTATATTATTATGTAAACCTAGCAATGAGTTAGATGAGACTGTAAATTATTTTTATGGAAAATAAAGTCTCCCTTGCCTAACCGTTTAGGTACAACAAAACTAAAAGAATCGACTACGTTGAAGATTTTGAGGGAAAGCTATCTTTACATCCTTTGTGAAAAACTCGCATGTCATAGCGTTCTAGAAATTTCTCACGATATTTATTTCAGATTTATAATATTTATTAATATCGTCAAATTCACAATTTGGAACCCGTTTATTTATAGGTTATTGTTCTACGTAGAATCTGTTACCAAATAATTAATTTATAGTATAATTGGGTTGTTTGCTTGAAGTTTCGTGGATTTTGTTTGTGTTCTATGAAATATAGTCTCTTAATTATACACAATTTCACTTACGGATTATAATTGAGAAATAAAACAAATTATTAGCACAATATTCAGAAAATTTATCCCAAATATATTTTTTATTTAAATAAAAAATTATCTTTTTTCTATAAAGATTATTTGTGATTAAAGGTAATAAAATTCATCTTAATTTGTTAGAAGTAGATAAAATTAAGTTGAACGACTATAATTCTATCAAAAAATACCATCATCTTGCTATCTTGCCATCATCTTGTTATCATTGTTAACAAAAAGCTTCTAAAAAATAAAACACTAATACTTCTAAACGAATAGTTTTAATAGATATTTTTCTCCAAAATCATTTTCGGTTGGCAGCCAAACAGCGGCCACTGCACGTGACCGGAATGTATATAAATCAACCATTATTACAGTCACACTGATTTATGCGTCCAATCAAACCGCCAAGTGTTGGGAGCTGGAGACCATGGCAACTATTGATCTTACTACTTAGGTTCTCGTAATTTTACACTTTAAGTGCTTACACTTTTATTGCAGTGACTATGACAATTCTTTTATAGTTCACTGGCTGTTATTTGCGATTTCATGTGCAGATTAGGTATAATACAAACATTTGAACCCTAAGGGGAAGAAATAATAAAAAGTCCTTTCTCACTAAGTACATTAATAAATGAATCTATTGTTCAAACTTCCCGTACGTGATGAAATTTATATAGATCAGCCATCATTACAGTCGCACTGATTTATGCATCCAATTAAATCGCCAAGTGTTGAGAGCTGGAGATGATGGCAGCTATTGATCTTACTATTTCTAGGTTCACGTATTTGAAACTTTTAAGAGCTAAAATACTTTTATAGAAGGAATTTTAACAGTACTTTTCATTATAGTTCACTAGCTGCTGTATGTGATTTAATACGTGTATAATACAAATATATAACCCCTATGTATCCCTGAGGGGTTGGAATATCAAAAAACCTTTCTTAATGTACATCATAAAATGAATATATATTCTAAATTACTATTGAATACGTAAGAATGTAAGTTTAACTCAGCAACAACCAATTGTACAAATATTATTTTACTCAGAAAAATACCTGCCTATTTATGTACTAAAGCTTAGAATCGAATTTAAGTACATATCAAAGACAACAACGTAATTATTCTCACTAAAAGAATTGAACTTCAAAACTAACCTAATTGTTCCACGCTTAAAACTCACCTTTCTATAAAATTAAAAAAAAACATCGAATTTTACTACACAACAAAAACAATAATGTATTTATTCTCATTTAAATTTAATTCCATAACGAACTTAATTGTTTCACGCTTAAAACTCACCTTTCTATAAAAAAAAAACAGATAGGATTAGAGAAGGCAATTTCATTCAGATTTTACGAAAAGAATTCAGATAAAAATGCCTAAAAGTTTCGAAAAATCCAACCACAACTTTCCATTGTAAGTTTATAGGAACTTTATATTTTTACATTTAAATGAAAAGAGTACCGTTTTAGTACATAAGGGTGAAACCCTTATACGGTCCCCGGTTATACATTAAATTAATTTGGATCTTCGTTCTTCATGATTGCATATTAAATATTCTTTGTAATGCCATGAAATTTCGCTGCAAATAGTACCGAAATATTTATTTTAATAAAATCGGTCACAAATTGATAACTATGATGTTTATAGCCAATGAATTACTCTCGAGGTAATATTAAGAGCGTTTTTAAAATTAATACTTTTTGCGTCTTTAAGTTAAGAACGTAAAAATTCAAAAAATAATATTTAAGAAACTAAAAACATGCTTTGAACGCACCACCGTCACGTTTATTTTTGGCTAATAACAACAGTGTTCAGCACTGCTGTATTCTGGTTTGAAGGGTGTGGTAATAAAAAAACAATCGAAGCGGTCCAACTTAATCCTTAGTGGTGGATACGCTCGTCTCTCCTACCGCAGGTAGAATTCTAATAATAATGGATTTAATGGAGGTGTGCTGCGTGCTCGTACCTTTAAAGGTGGTAGAAGGTAGGTTCGACTCCGACGGCACCACCGCCACACCTATTTCTGCCTAATAACATCAGTGTTAAGCGCTGCTGTGTTCTGGTTTGAAGGGTGTGGTAAGGGAGACATACTTATTAACAGAACTTAGTCCTCAGGGGTAGCAACGTAACTGTGACCGACCTCAGGTGAAACAGTGATCTTATCTGGTGTTAATTACAGATATCCATGAGCAGCAGTAGCCACTTACCATCAGGTGGGCTGCATGCTCATTTACTAATTCCGTAACATAAAAATACTTCCATATTAAATTTAATATCTTTAGGTATTGGGTGCTAACACGCTGCTACCAACGTTTTCAAACCCCTTTTTCTTCCCAGGTCGTACTGTGAACGTGTATTCCGGGATTGCCGTCTTCAGACTTGCTACGTGCAGTCTGCTGCATACCCTGGCGTGTATCCTAGGAATCTTCACTGCAGGTACCATCTAGATACCATCTATCCATCAGCTTTTGGGACCACTGTTCGTCATAGGCCTCCCCTGATGGGAGATTTTGCTATTAGTCACCGCGCTTGGCATGCGTATTGGTGACCGCAGTGTTTATATTGCAGGAAGACATTGTTGCTGATCTCTCAGATTTAATCCTTCTATATGATTATTAAGGCCCTATTATAAAATAATCATAATATCAAAATATTTTCTTGCCATTTTCAAACTGTTACATTATAGACGCTTACAGCGTTTGAGAATTTAAAAATGGAACAGAATGATAACGCATCCGCAGGCTAAAGTGCACATAAACTGCACGCCTGTCACTTCAGTGCCATAAAAAGCACTTTGTCCTACCTCCAGGGGCCTACGTAACATAGAGGTCGCTACTGCCAATACTTTTTTATCCTCATGCACTCTTTTTATTCTATCTTTTCCTGGCACCAAGCCAAATGTGAACGGACGATTGTAGAGTAGGAAAGGGTAAACTGGTTAGTTGCGCAACGGAGCGTTTAAGCGTATTTTGACGTGTGAAAAAATCCTAAGCATTTTTTTTTAAATGGGCTCCAATGTTTTTTTTTTATTTTTAAGGTTAGGTTCTAAGTGAAAAAGAAATTCGAAATTGTTGAACTCTAAACCTTATGATTTTCGAATATTTTCGTTCTTCATTTAGATATTTCAAGTAAAACCTATCGCCGTTCAAATTATCGCAATAACACGATATTTTAGTCTTACATTCTTTATTATGTTACTATTTGCTTATCAAATCAATTATTGTGAACCATTTAGCGTTGCATTATCTGTCTGTCCGTAAAATATTGCATAAAATATAATGTTATTTTCCCTAAATAGTCCTTATTTTACGTGAATCGCTGAATAAATATAAAAAGTTAGAGGAAACTCTTTATAAATGATCATGTATATTTTTGTCCAGGTATCATCTAAATACTCGGCTTCCATACATCAAGCTGTACATAGAAAATGAAGAATTCAATATAGACGGCCAGCGGTGCGAAAATATAATGACTTGTCCTATGAGGCCTATAACATCAGGTGAGATTCTTATTTTATTGATAACACGTTTTTGATACGATTGTCGGTCAAACATAATTTTATTATTTAACATTTTAACCTATGGGTAATTATTATATGATTTATTTATCTATTTATTTATTTATTCCAATGCTTCATTAACAAAGTTACATGCAACAAACTTATAGATAACAAAGGCCAAAAAGAATAACATGAAATTTCAATTAGAAATGAAGACAGCTAACATATAAGAGTACATAAACGCACATAGATAAACACAAATATAAGGTTAATATAATAACAAAACTCAAATAAATACAATTATATAATAAGTATTGTATTATTATTATTCATATAATATTATATAATAAGGAGTAAATGAACAAGCAGTTCATCTAGTGGTAAGTAGTCACTCGTCTATAGACATAGATTCTTGCTGCTTGAAAGTGGGTGTGTATCAATGTGCCTATCAAATCCTTAATTTTATTAAAAATACTATTTCATAAATAACACAGCGATTAAGCATATTACAATTATCTTTAAGTATTATTAATTGTTTTTCTTTATTTACGCCTCACAAAAGTGAAGCAAAAAATTAAGTCTTACTAGGTAGTTGCACTAGTACTATTTTTGCTGTAAAACATTAAAAAAAATTCTAAATTAAAAAAATAGAGTACAAAAATGTGTTGCGATAGAGGCACAAAAATCCTTGGCATAAAATTTCACCCTAAACATCCCCCTCAAGATATTCGTACGACTTCAAAACATCGCGCGGTCTTAGCAAGGCTTCCTCTCGAAATAAAACATGTGTTCCGTAAATAAAATGCGAACTTCCTCGTAGGTAGCTGGGCACGACAGCCACGTGATTCATTTTACCCCAAGCCACCCTAAATGCAAAATATGCCCCTGTTTATCCCTGTTTACACGTCTTAATGTTAAAATGCCGTAACTGACACTTTTGTAACACTACAAAATATATATTTTTTTACTAACAGATAAAATTAGATGAATTTTAATCACGGTATTCATAACTCATGACATATTAAAAATGGATTAGGAATAGAAAATAACACTACATATCATAAATATATTTTAGACAAACAAGCGTTAAACTTTTCAATGCGATTACGGTGACATAATCCCTATTTCTGCCTAAAAACAGCATTGTAACCTAGATTTATTTTGGGGATTACATGGTATATATGAATCGCTTTAACTTGTTCTCAGGAGTAAGAACTTCATTAGGATTTTTTTATTTATTTACCTATTTGCGATACTCTGTATTAAAGAATACTTTTTTATGTTATGGAGATATCAAAAGAGCATGCAGTCCACCTGATGGTGAGTGGCCACTGCCGTCCATTGACATCTGTAATCAACCCCAGATAAAATCACAGTCCCACCTAAGGTCGGCCACATATGCGTTGCTACCCCTGAGGATTAAGTTGGAACGCCTCTAATAGGTATGTCTCCCTTACCACACTCTTCAAACCAGAACACAGCAGCGCTTGACACTGCTGTTATTAGGCAGAAATACGTGTGGCGGTGGTGCCGCCGGACTCGAACCACAAAGTTTTCTATCACCTTTAGAAAATAATAAAACTGGCTTAAATAAAAATAAACTTTGTTGATGCTGGTGAAATATATTTAAGGACTAGAATTCGTCTTCTGTTAATATATTAGGTCAAATATCCATCGGAGATTGCTAACATGAATCACATACATACATAGAATATTTTTTTAAACTTAGCAACTCAATTCAAAAATGTCACAAAAATGTTACAAAATTACATTCAGACACTCACCGCGTTCTACAGTACATTTATAAGTTGAAAGCAAGCTAATTTTGTACACAGTAACAAGGGTACGCAAACTTTTGACAGCTCCTAAGAACGTAATATTGGATCGAAGTTTCTGGAAGCGTTCAGATTTAATGTCCATTATTGGACGTTCGTTATTTACGATCGCAATAAATTACGCTCACCTCACCCCGGAATAACTATGGAAAATTATTGGATACTTCGTAAAAAGCCCAACGGGAATATAAGAGCTGTCTCGTATATTACATGAAGTTTATGTGAAAATCTTCACCTGTTTATTAAGCTTTGTTTGTGGAATAAAAGGGAATTAATCGAATCTGAATGAATACCTATTGTATTGAGGTAAAAACTTTCATAATTAGTCGATAATCGTAAAAGTGTTGATGGAACTACCTACGTTACTTACAGTTTGGAACTTGTATATATGCAAGATGTTGAGAAAACTTCGATAGCGTGATTCAGAAACGCCATCTCCTGATAAGTTGCATCAGGTCGCCACATTGTTGCTGCTGTGAGGCCACAGTAACATTATTTGCAACATACATATAAAAATGGGCGTCACAAAAAGTTATTTTTAAAAGATGTGTGTTATGGAGTTTCTTTCACCGCTTTTTCTCACATAACGAAACACTTTATGTAGGTTTCACCCCCCACTAAACAGTGGGGTTGGTAAAAAATTTATGTTTTCTCAATATATTATGATATTCAAAATAATATTATACCATTATGAATAATATTAATATAATAATAATATCAAAAAGCCGTTTTAATTTACTCCCTTAAGAATCTGCCCGGGCAAAGAGGGACCGTCGAGACCCAAATAATCCTCGCCCCCACCCCATATCTCGGCTATAGTATATGAGAGACCAGGATGTTAAGACGTCCTATCGTATCATATCGAAACACTTTACGAAATGATAGTAGATTTTATTTACGATCAAAAATAATTCTGTAAAGGATCTGCTTTGAATAAAAGATTGTTGATTTCGAAAAGGCAGCCTCCCCAGATGTAAAACCAGTACTTCGTATATCACACCCCTAGCTCAAAGACTGGTCCCGACTTTCCTTGAGGCCTGCCACTAAAAACCGGTGAAGCTGTAACCTAGGGTCAACAATAACTAGACTTTCCAATTAAAATGGCTAACGGCACATACACACGCTCACACATTCACACACCCGTTATATATATTTAATCTGCATAGAAATTGTAGCTTTAATCCTTTGTATTGTTTTATATCATTGCAAATTGATCCTTGTTTCATCACTATAATACAATAAGCTATGAATGTCATAAAAGTTGTAAGTAGTCGTTTAGTTTTGTGGTAAACAATTTATTTTATGCGTATTTGCGGGATCCGTATAAATTTATATTAAATTCTAAACTTTTGTACTCAATTAATAGATATTTTTGGGCTCTCGGTCAGTAAATAGTCATTACCCATTTTTGTTTGTCAAACATAAACAAATTAGCAAATCGAACAAGGTAATTATTAAGTCCTACATTTACACTAAAAACAGGAAAAGTCACAAGAAATACTAGTTTATAACTTTATAGCTACTGAATAAAATACAAAATATTCAATATTAAAACTAGAAACTTAATCCGAATCTGAAAATATTAAAAGCGACTCATTTATTTAAATTAAATTCGTTCTAGTTCAAAGCTAAAATCAAAATATCCATCATTTTTCGGGATCCGCAAAGAAACTTATACGAAAATTATACGGACTTCCTCGAAGTTTTCATTCCATCCGAAAAGCACCTATAAAAGTACAGTGTATGTATATCTATGTATATCTATGTCATACTCTCTGATGTTATATATTAATAGAGCTTTTTTATAAATAAAATCTATTTTTAACACGCTTTTATTAGCTTCGTTTGTATGTTTGTATGTATGTAACGAAATCTTTGAACTCTAATTTCTCCAATTTCCAAAAGTCTGATTCATTTGAAACTTTGTACACTTATCGAGAACGAGGAGGAGGATTTGATATAAGATTTCCGTTATCTTGAATAGGACCGCCAGGATTAATAAATTCTTGTACAGATCCTCCGTATGGGAGTGAGAGAGTAAGAGCTATATAGCGCGGAACCTGCGCATGTCTGCGGTGCAGAGTTACTCGTCTGGGCTTGAATTGTCAATTGTTTTTTGTTATTTTTATCACAAAAGCGTGTTTTTTAGTTTTTTAATTAAACATTCAATTAGACTTGTTGTCCTACTTGCATTTAGATAGCTAGATAGATACATGATTTATTTCATAAACTTTGACGAATAAATTTGATCATACAAACTTTGATATACATAGGTAGGCACATACTACGAACACATGATGTATTTTTTCTCATTTCATAACTATTTGTTAGTATGCTAGTTGTTTAAAGAAATGTGTATATCTCGCGATGAGTGCAACCAAAAGACGCCAATTTTATAATAACTTGTTTACGATTCTTTACTAGTACATCAAGGATAGTAGTGATGCAGAATGCTACAAGTCAATTGTCAAGAAATGACTACAGAGCAAAGCAGTGATAGCCTAATGGTTGAAGCTTGGCCTCTCAACCCACCTAATATGGGCACCAAATGAAAGGGCCTATTTTGTAGAATACAACACATTATAAAAAAAAAACTCAAATTCAAATGACCCGTACAAAATGGCAGATCAGGTACATATTTTTGTTCAACCAAATGATGGAAAGAGGCCACTGCCGCGCAATCTATAGTCAAACCCAGATAAGATAAAAATCCTACAAAAGTTTAACACAGATACGTTGCAATCCTTGAGGACAACTTGGAGGGCCTCAGATATGTATGTTTCCTTTACAGGATGTGTCTAAACAGAATACAGCAGCATATAACACTACTGTAATAAGGTATAAATATGTGTGGCCGCCGGAGTACGGAGCACCAATGGAGTGAACCACAAAGTATTGTACCACCTGCAAAAACTACGTATACAATTTTCATTTTGTAATTCAGCTCCCTTATAGTCAAGCGACAAACAGTACCATGAACGCTACGCATTTTCACAAAAACACAAATTTTTAGTTACCATATTTTTATCCTATACTATCAAACCGAAACACAACTGAAATAAGAAGATCCGGTTAAAAACTTACAGAGTTTAGACTCTTATCGGTCTTTTCTCCTTATTAGTAGTAGTCCCTAGTAAAGCTATAGAACAATTAACAAGAAATATAAACTTTTAATGATAAATCTTAGCAGCTCAGTAAAATTACTTTTTCAATAACAAAAACTTTGAAACAGCCCGTAATAGATTTTAAAGTAGTAAAGAACTACAAAGATCTAGAAAGACCATCAATTTCGTCTAAGAACTGTAAAACTACACTTTTACGTTTTGCGTCTGAAAGATAGAAGCAAATTCTAATGTGCCTTTTTATACAAACTCGGACAAAGACGAAATAAAAAAATATAGCATAGATATACATTTTACAGAGAGAAACATATTAGAGTGTTTTTGAAAACAGAGTAATATTGATTAGGACTTTAACTACAATAAGTGGGATACAAAATTTGCAAATACATTGCTAATTAATTCCTTTAATTAATCGACTTTAAGCTTCCATTTCATGATGAATCGAGTGACTAATTTGAATACTCATTTACTCTTGAATTTGTCTGTCTATTTAGACAGTCAATTACCGCCTTTATTGAGTTAACTGGGGCATGCAACAATTGAACTGTATTGAATTAATTCTGACGAAATCTGAGCTAATGATGGTTCCGAGATATGCTTTAACATGGAATGCCATTACACATTATGTAATCTTGGCTTGGTCTATA
>DWPW01000496.1:0-11397 GCA_018252015.1 Astraptes brevicauda
ATTTTCTTGTGCCTATTCGTGTATATTTACATTCAAGTCAATGTCCAGGTATCGTTTTCAAGTTTATTAATGCTTCCGAAGCACATTAGTAAATAAAACAAGGGAATCCACTCAAACACATATATTTTCTGTTTGATTTTTATCTTTTTTGGTGCTCCATTTTTTATTTGATTGTGTTTTCATTAAATTATAAATTAATACTAATACAATAGTAAAGGGCTCACGAAACATGCACTACTCCCGTAAATGGGCAATCGGGAGGTATCAGTTTCGGAAGCCCGGGCAATGAGCTTGGCATAATAAATAATAAGGTACAAAAGGGATTTAACGAAGTACCATCCGATGGTTTTCACACTCTCACACACGCTCCAAACGTCAACAGTCTTACGTCTATAATATCACTAGCTATACAGAAAGCGGCAATGCCGCGTGCACGGAACCGAAAATGTGTGTCGTCTAACGGGGTGATCACTCGAAGTGCGAGCTCTTGAGCTTCTTCACGGCGTTGGTAAGATGCAGCATCTCGGTGTTGAGCTGCCAGATGAGGGTCTCCAGCTTGTCTACTGAGTCCAAAACCTCCACGCGCTCGGTGTGCGGGTTGAAGCGGACCTCGAAGGGTCGCGACATGGTCGACACCCAGCGTCTATTGTAATAACGTTTGTTAATAAATACAAATGAACAAAATGTTTTATAGGAAGAACATTAAATGATTATCTTGCAAAGGTAACAAGTTGCAGCAATATTTACCTGAATTTGTCTTTGGCATCTTCGAAGCTTTCAGCAACGTAGTAAATGGGCTGATATTCTTGGTCTTGGTAAGGCTGTACGGAGGTTGAAGCTGGCTCAAAAGGTCTCAGCTCGGGCTTATCGCTCAAGGCATGGAGAAGTTCTCCAATGGACGACAGGAGAGCAGCGCCGTAAGCCTTCAGTTGTTGGTTCTCTTTGCAAAGACCAAACTCGACAGTGAACCAGTAAACCTGATAAAAATAAACATCATATATAAAATCGTCACCACCAAAATATAATCACACTTTATTAATATCGGCAGGGCATTTTGAGATCACTGTACCAAGAAATAATTTTACTTACAGTAGAGAGCTTTTCGATTTCGGCATCAGAAGCGCCAAGGGACGCCAATCCGATCTCTTGGGAGAACTGGGCAAAGCTCGGGTCAGCCAACAGAGGGATATGTCCAAGGAGTTCATGGATGCAATCACTATAACAAAATAGAGGTGTATGTAGAAGTTTCCTGTACACAAATAGTCGTTAATTCATTTATTCACTTAATGAGAATTTATCTTCAAACCTATTTAAAGTGAATAAGTGGCCGTTACGCTCACAAAATTATGTTTTAATCAATAGTTATAAGTTCAAGGTGAAATATTCAAAGTCAAAGTCAACGCCATATTAGATGCAGGCTCGGTATTAATTGAATGAAAGCCGCCTTTGATGCTTAAAACTTGCCTGGAATGGCATAGAATTGAATTACGAGGGAAGCTATAACAATGTTACAGTTCCATCAGGATCTTCGGCTCATGAACGACAGAGTGGCAAAGTATTCATCATTTTATTTTACGTATTTCTACTGGCACTGAAAATATTCCTCTTATTTTAATCAGTCGTTCAGTACTGTTCTTCAATTTACATACAACAACAAGGATGTTTTGTGCAGTTTCCGTAATTACTGATTTAGTATGGAACCTGTCATTTGATGTAAT
Source organism: Astraptes brevicauda (assembly GCA_018252015.1). NCBI lineage: Eukaryota > Metazoa > Arthropoda > Insecta > Lepidoptera > Hesperiidae > Astraptes > Astraptes brevicauda. The sequence goes on from DWPW01000496.1 coordinate 1,719, forward strand.
TAATAATTCTAATATACAAGCAAATAATCTGCAAGCAATTTTGGACACATAAAGCTGGCTTGACAGGTTTGTATTGAGTTTCCGCGTTCTGTGGTTTGATTTGCAACTTTGAAAGTGACTATTTACTTGTCTTTTATCAGTTACCTTGTACGAGTATTTACGGAAAGAAATATTCGCATGACATAGGCGTAAAAAGTATTATCGAATTTTCAGCTACCTCGCGATATTGTATTAAAACAATGATGTCGAGGGTAAATTTATAAGTACGTTTTTATATGATGAAGAGAGATTTATGGGAATGCCGACACCCTTATCAAACCTTACATTAGTCGTAGTTAGATATTGCGGTATAAGAAATGTACGGATACGTAATTACACTTTTACGTACATGCCAAGATAAAGTCTTGTAAGCGCTATTGTGAGATGTGACATTACGTAATTTACATTTTTTAATAATAAATATAAATGGAGATGACCTTTTAGTACAAATATATACTTACGGTTCGGGGGTGTGGAAGGGTGAGTTCGAGTGACGAACGTATTGCGTAGACTGGAAGACGCGGAAGGCGAGTGAAGCGAGGAAATCACGAGCAGTAAGCAGGCCAGCAGCGGGACGGAGGGTGAAGCCAGTATGCTTGCGCAAGAAGTTGCTGACATCGTCCAACTGCGGGATGCGGTGTGGCACAAAGATATCAGCGCCCTGCAGCTTTTCAAACGCTGCCTTGTATTCTCTGCATGCGTGTTTGGGCAGTAAATCGAGTACAGTGTTGAACACGCGCTGCCAAGTAGCATTCTCCGACTCGGTGTAGGTGATGAATGGTATCGGGTCGCCGTACTTGTAAGCGAAAGCGATTTCAGCGATTTGCTTTCTGCGCTCCCGGTATTCCTTATCGGCGAATCCTGGGTGGTTCATGTCGAGCTCGGGCTCGTACTTAGTCATCAGATGGTTGCAGTTGTCGAGATCGGAGGCATGGCATGGGAACCAAGGGGTCTTGTTAGAGAGGTTGTTATCCGAGATCAGGTTGACGCCAGCGAAAGACGTTGATTGGCGCAGAGAGCGGATGAGTTGAAGGAGGTTGATGCGGGACATGCTGACTTTAACGAGAGCGTCGAATTGGATGCCGGTCTCTTGGGACGGCCGGGTCTCTAGGTGTTCTACGCAACCTTTGTAGTTGTCGATGGTCTTAAGGATGCGCGCCAGAGAACCCATGCCTTCGCGCATACGCAGCAGCAGGGCAGCTTGTTGGATGACTTGCTCGGCCTCGGGGCTTTCACTGGCTGCGTTTTGGAGGATTACTTCCTCTTCAGTAAGAGTATAATCTGTAGGAATAAAATAATTAATTAGTTTTTGGTAAACATACATTAATAAGTAGGTAATATTTTTTTTATTATTCTTTTTATTGAAGATCTGTACTTATATGTGTATTAGTTTAATCGTAATACTGACCCTCATCTCCCTTTCCTTCGTCGTCGCCGATGTCTGCATCAGCTATGAAATAAAATAAAATAAAAAACATAAAATAAACGAAAGAATAAAAGAATAAAATAAAATACAAAAAATATTTTAAATGAAAATAAAGTTTGCGAGAAATTGATCATTACCAAGGTGTCCATTCTTGGTTTCATCTTGCTGAGTACCATCTTCGACGGTGGGGGTCTTGTCACCGTTGCCAAGGTGAGCGGCGTCTTGGATGAAATCGGATTCCAAGCCAGAGTCTACGTTTAAGAAAATAAAAAACAAAATAAAATAAATGAAGAAAAAAAATTAAAAAAAAAAAGAGCACGCAGATCGTATGGTGTTATCGGTGTTCCGCAATCCTTACCATTGGCGCGGGCACGAGCTTCTTCGAGCACACTTTGTTTGGTCTGTTTGACTACCAGTGTTTCAAAACGAGCGTCGTCCACGAGAGAGCGGCGGCGGGATGGGTAGCCGTTCTATAACAAACAGAAGTTTCGTTAATAGGTATTTCAAAGAATGAAAATAATAAGCAAGTCTATTAAATTCAAGCTGTATAAAAGCAGTCTAAAAATGTTGAGAGCAGCCGATTGTCCGTATAAACTTGGCATAGACCTTGACACATTAGTGTGAACTTCTGTCAATTACGTATCGGTTTATATTATCTCAACGCAGTTCAGAAACCCACCCATCAACATATGTAAATAGAAGTGCGAGTGTTACCATGCAAAGTGATGGATTGATTATATATGTCTCTAAAATTTTGAGACCCGATTAATCTTTGTATTGAATAAAGCAACAAAAAATTATGTCACCCGGTTCAAGAAAGGCTATAAATCATGATAAGGAATCACGACGCCCACCAGAGTACAAAGGGGCTGAGAGTACTTTGATCTGGCAAATCCTTATAAATATAAAGCGTCCATCGCAATATATTCCATACGCGAGTAGGAATTGCTTTTACGAAGTTCCTAAGCTTATTTCCTGAGCGTGGTCGGGCGTAAAGTGCTCCCATTACCCCGCCCGCCCTCGCCGGATGTGAGATCGCGGGATGGAGTCGAACAAAGGCTGAGAACTTTCTGGACCACTGCATTTCAATGGAACCAATTACCAAAGTCGACAACAGACGACTTACGACTGCCCTTTGACTCTTTTAGGTCCCAACTACGTCCTAAATCTTGACACGTGTTTAACGACGTGACAATTCCTTTCCAATATTCTAAGCTTGATATAGAAATTTTAAGAACATTTGGCAATAAGAACTGTGAGAATGGAACTTAGTCTAGTGGCAGTGAAGTTAAAATATACTAAAACCGTCCCTGAATATGCATATATTGATATTATACTAATGTTATGTTTATTTATGTTTTATGTTATGTAACGCAATTATATACTGTTTACCAGTATTTGAGTAAAACATTAGCAAGGTTTATGACAAAAAAGAACATCCCAATTTTTCCTCAACTTATTATCTTGTCATTGTCTTAGGAATTTTGCGTTGACCTCTGATTATATTTTCCTCTAAGGCCCAATTCGTATAGCGTCCTTAAAGTTTTAATCAATTGGATAAAACAGATTTTAATCAATCAAGACCAATTCTTTTTATTACAAAAAGTTAGGTAAAGACCTTATTTTGCACCCGAGTAAGTTTTAAATGCAGCCTTGCATGATTGAGTGAACAGGCATGAATTTAACGATAAATTACGTCAACTACAGTGAAGAACGTTCGAACGGAGTTCAGGGGCCAGTATCAATCTGTTTAGTATTTTCCTCCTAGATTTTAATTTGATATTGGCCTTGGAGATTTTGTAATAGTCCCGTTTTCCTGTATACGAATGCAATGACGTAGTAAATGTATTCTTGAATCATCGTTATTTAGCATATCGTGTGAAGTTTAGTGTAATCGTTCGATATAAGCGTCGTAATCACGTAAGTGCCGCGGAGAGACGGCAGGTGAGCCGCGAGGTGCGCGGGCGTCGAGACCTAGCATTTTCCACTAGAGTGGCCGCGCTACTTAACTATGTGTGTCAAGGGTTACTAATCACACGCTGTTGTTACGCTCCTGAAACATACTACAAGGCGAAACTCCCCTCGTCAACTTCGCACTACAAGTGTGACCTATAAATATTTCTCTACACACGACAAGGAAGTCATACGACTTGCACTAGCGAGTTTTGAGCTATGTAAATCACAACTTTTAATGTTCTCTTTTACATATTATGTTATCGAACTTCTTTGTCTATCGTCGCTAATAGGTATAAGCACGATTGGATGTTATCAGTGCAACAAGTTATAATCTGATTTTAGAATGAGTCGTCTATTCACAGATATTTACTACCAAGTTACTACGATATTTTACATTAAAATTGTGTCTTAGATAAATGGACAAACAAATTCATTTGGGGCAAGTTAGATAGTCCCTTGCTCTCTGCAATGATTTATAACGGTCGGGCAGGATTAGTAACGTTAAATTTATCTACAGTAATGGTTTTGTCACATTCCTTAGTAAATTTGATCATTGGGCTAAACAAGGGTAACTTGATATTAAACATTCGAAAAGCATTACGATAGGTGAGTGCAGAACGGGTCGAAACTGTCTGCGAGTCGTTAACATTGAGCTTTGACACGGTGAGTGGTCCAAAACGTGTGAATTAGTCATTAATTCAGTGTCGTAACGAGTGCGGAAACGGTGACCGCGTCGTGCGCGTTGAAGTTAAAGGTCCGTCTAACTGGAGCGGGCAGGACTCGGAATCCGGTTGATATAGCCTTGGTGTCCCCGAGTGGCCACTTCACCGCTCCAATCGGTCGGTTAATTAAGCGGGGCCGCAGGCCGGCACCCTCTAGTACTCTACTTAGTACTTGCCGAATTGATTTGTGTAGATCGCATACGCGGAACAATTTTTGCCTTTGTTTTAAACCCCATTGCTCTTCACTGCAGTTTCACGCTTTTGTTCACGCGCGCCGCCTAAATTGGCGGCGTCACTTCATTTTGATTAGTTTTCCATTTTATTTTAGATAGGTTTTTGGTATCCTCTTTGAAATTTAATAATTTTTCATCGATTCAATCAAATTTTTTGAAATTAACAAACCCAGCAACGTATTGTTATTGAGGTGACAGTCATTAACGGGTACTAAACTTAGCTCGTGATATGTAAATTTGCTGTGAATCAACGATAATTTGACGGATATGCACGACTGAAGATCTGACTAACATCGACAATGTTTTTAAGTTAACAATTTGACCGCGACGAAGAACCTCGTTTGGTCAAGGGCATAACAACCTCGGATTTGTTGTAAACCTAGATCTCCGCTTTGTTGCTCGCGTGACGGCAATACATTAATAGCGGGAATTGCAAAAAAGGAAACAAGATGTAAAAATGTGGCTCCGACTTAGGACTTATTAGTGATGTTTATTTTAGTACAATATGACGCAGGAGTACATACGATCCGGCATCGTGTCACTTGATTGAATTTTAACGATCATTACTGATTGCAACGTTGCTGGTGAGCGTCGCACCGCCTTGCATACCGACCTTCGACGGTCAAGGAAATACAATCATTCAGATGCCAATTATAAAATATACGATAATCATAACACGTTAGTTACAGAACTGCTTTTCGCACAGCACATGTGAATAGTTACGAGTACATCAACACAAAAACATCGCATCGCCCACAAACATTTTGCTCCGAAACGCACAATAAACTGATAAAGGGACAAATTAGATTCATAAGTAGATAACCAGTTCGTTACGGAAATGACCCTTGATTTTTAAGGTCTTAGTCCCTCGAGAACCGACAAAAAGTCTTGAACTCGTGCGACGGTAACATTTACACAAACGCGTTTATAGTTTTATGAATATATAGATCAAGTGAACAATAATGTTTGTGCAACATGAGTCGATATGGAGTTTAATAAAATTCGCAATAAAGTTCGCAAAAGCGGGCAGTTCATCTACAGGCATCTACTGTGGAAGATAATACAAATGTAAGAAACTAAATTGCAGTCCCGAGATGAGGTAATTATTGCGGACGACGCCTTGAATATTAACAATGGTAATTAATCTCTTAGACAATGTTGAGTTCAATTATATTAGCGGAATTTTTTACCCGTAAACAGTATGCGGTATCTAGAACGCGATGTTCCCGCCGACCAGCATGGAACGACTGGCGACACCGTTAATAATGCGCGGCCAATTGGTCACAATGGGTTATTTGTATAAAATGTTATTATTGTTACGCATTAATTACATCATAGACCACATGTTTGTTGTGGGAAAGCGACTAATTGTCCGCGGTACGCGAGCCGCGCACCGACATTTCGAGACCAAACGAGTCGATCTCATGAGCTTTAATTGGGCAACGTCTTGGTAGTGAAAACGTTTTTAAATTTAACGGCTGTATAATTCATGCTTTCACCCATTGTTTATTTATTATTTTTTGTGAGTAAACAATAATAGGGGTCAGTGTGGCATCACTCGTACTGGCAAGCTTGTTATTCGGTTTGACGAATTATGTCCGCGCTAATGTTACTTACGATTGTTACATGGGTATGTACAAGGCCGATGGCCGTTTTGACAAGTAGCCATTGGCGATTAGTGAAGATGACGTGCAGCGCGACTTGGAGGTCGACCCTCGGATTAGCGTCACGCTTGCAGCCTACCTTAGATGCACGTACATTGCCCTCTAAAGAAATCTTGGACGTTTTTGCATTCATAGAATATATTTTATGACACTTTTTATTGCAAATCTCGTACTTGATTGATATAACCTTTATTTACCCACTGACTTAGAAAATGTTTTGTTTATAATGAACATTACTGGATACATTTCTGACAAAATTATGTATGAGTATGTCATAGTCATTGCAATATTTATTTTAGATGAGAATTATTTTATGGGCAAGTAATTTGATTATAATGAAAGAGTATTATTGGCGTTTAAAATCCAAGTCGCGTGAACATTAATTGATAAGTTGGAGTAATAATTATAATTTGTATTATTAAAACAGATAGCGTGTAATCAGTTATTTATGCTCTGAATTTTTTTCTCGGTACAATTAAAATTATGATTATGTTAATAGAATCAATGTAAATGAAATTAAAAACGATCATCTTAACCATTTTAGTAGTTATTAACTCATAAAAATCAATAAAAATAAAAGTTCAATAAATAAGAAAAAAATGTACCAATTTAACCTCATTTACATTGTATATATGCTTGTAAGTGTAATTTGCTTAATATGCCATGACAATGTAATTAACAGTACATATTATAAAGCGTTATAGTTATAAGAGTTTTTTAAAGATATAAGAAAAATAGAAGGTAAATAAATACAAGTTGGGGAGTTTTTGAAAAGTGCGGCTGGCAACCGGCTACGTAAAACTTTTGAGAAACTGAGGGTAAGCGAGAGCAAGCGGTGGTTCTGGATATGGCAAGGCGGTCCTCACCTCGATGCTGTAGGACTTCTTGATGGCGAACATTTCGCGGTTCTTCTGGGCTGCGGCGACGGCCATTGCTTCGCGACACTCCACTGGGTTGGGCCTGAACGTCCTGACGGTAGTCGAACGGGGTTCACTGCGCGTTTAGCTAGCGTACGTCTGCGAGTGCCTTGTGTCTCGACCACGGGCTGATGCCAGTCTGTCTACGACTCGAGCTGTCGTATTACAGTAGCTAACTAAACTTTTGATTGCAAACAGACCAATGCATGATGACCGTTCGTAAGAACAGTTTAAATAGTGTTAGGCGCGCCTCCCACCCCGCGGTACCTTTCGTCGCGCATGCGTCACCGCCTTCGCCCCGCGCGCTCCCGGTGCACTACCGCCGTTCCCGCACGGACCACCAGCGCCCTTCACGCTCGCACCCTTGCGCCTCCAGAAATCCTTATTTTTTAGTAAATTGGTTTTTAATTTTTATTAATCATATGATTAAGTTACCATATTATGTATAATAAATATAAATGTGTTAAATATTTTTAAAATTTTTATGAATATTTTTTCATGAAAATTGTAAAAAAACATATTAAGTATCATTTATTTAAAATTGCACAAGCTTATTTAGGCTTTTAATTTAATTTCTCAATTAAAAAATATAAAATGAGATGTAATGTTTTTTAATAAGTATTTTTTATTGAAATGTCATTAATACGCGATGAGTTATTTCGTAATTTTAAGGTAGATATGTGAAATTTGTATATAAGCAAATAAAAAATTTAATTTTAGATTTCTAATTACGTCGTAACTCACTTATCTATGGTAAGAACAAGTTACCATATATATTTAGGTACTTGTGAGTAGATATACCTGTATATCTTTTTATCGATTTAATTAAATTGATTAATTATTTTGTCTCCTTAGTATACAAATATTTTAATGTTTCCGCGATTTTCATACTCATACAATACAACATTGTACTTAATGTTCACATTGCCTATATCTCGGCCTTATTTTACTAGGAAGTTACATGTCAATACATCGAAACTCGGAACAGGATATGGTTGTCTGATATAATAACAATAATATAAAACAAGGCATTCCTTCGAGGAACTAGGTATATTAGTTTTTGCTTTATTAGTAACAAAGTATAAAGTAATAATCGACTTGATGGGAGGTATTCTTAATAACTTTTGTAATGATGTACAACTTCTTCTAATCTCTAGTTGTAATGTTTAGATCACGGAATAAATAATTAGACGTATTATAAATAGTTTTACGGGATATAATTTGTCTGCTGTGTGTACTTGGTTGATAGTCCGTTGTGCATCGACTTTGGAATTACTACCGCCCCATCTATCCCTGCTTTAAAGTTTAAAGAAAATGTTAAACTTCGCTGTGTTCAAGTTAGAAGGTAGGAAAGTGAATGTCCACTTCATGTGTTTCAATTTAGGCTTTAGTAACAACGCTTCTGTAACCAACTTTAGGTAGAAGTCACTTATGGTTAAATTAACATATCTATGTAAATTTCATGGGTTTCCGTATGATTTTGCATTTACTCTAAAAACACCACAATTGATCGCTTTCTCAGCTTTTTGTCTTAATTCCCTCGATTTTTTGGATGGAGGTGTTCTCGAAATATACTTATCTCAAGTAAGGGTAACTGTAAACTTTAATTTTTTTTTTCTTGGTAAATCTTATAATATTTAAACATAGGTGACAAGATATTCAAGACAAGTAAGACGGATAATAATATTATTAATAAAATATTTACTTAACCTTTCCTGAGCTGGCTCTGCCAAAACCCTGTATTAGTGTAGTATTCGTCTCAATGCAGAACATTTTGCAGAAGTATCATGCGAGCATTTATTTTTAAGGATGAAGAAACAAATGAGCATGTAGTCCACCTCATAGTGAATGGTCACTGCTGGTGCTGCTAATAGGCATTTGTAACGAACTTTTTTATGTTATGGAAGTAGCAAATAAACTTGCAGTTGGGAAGAACGAAGAAGAAGAGAAAAAAAGTAAGGAAGCGGCATTCACTTCATGTGATTCAACTTAGACTTCAGGTTTAGAAAAACTTCTATGTCCTATTTCAGGTAGGAGTCAGTTAGGGTCCAATTTCATATAGGACAGGCATATTACTTGGAGTCAATTATGGATCCGTGGCTACTCCTCAGGCTCAAGTAACCCGGCACCATTACCCTTCCAATTAAACAAGTACCTGCTTCACGCTAGTGTGTAATATGTGTAGCGGTGGTACCTCCCCGGTCGAACTATACCTGGCGATCCTTGGCGATTGACGCTACAGTATTAAGGAAATTTTACCAAGTACGTCTCTAGTAGTTTATTTATCGCTCACTTTATTTTTAATGTTTTTAATAATATGTATCGAGATATATTAATATCCTCCAATGAGAAACTTGATGAGATAAATTAAGTATAACTTCATTCCCACTATTTATATATAATATTATCAATCTTTCAATGGATTAAATTAATTAATTAAATTAATAGTACATACGTCATAATTTGTTTTAGCTAAAACATTTTGACTTTTCCTGTTTTACTCGTAAGATAATGAATCTGTTAGATTTACGCCACGAATATTACCTACCCGGAAAGTAATTCATTATTACGAGGAAAACAATTTATAATGTAATTTTCTAATTGAACTAAAATAAGTGGCCTCCAGGAAATTAATAGATTAAAAAATATAAGACCATAGTTATTATAATATATTCAGACATCGATTATACTCGTATAAAAACCGCAAAATCCATTATCTTAG